>ML825703.1:26829-79750 GCA_009831015.1 Picea engelmannii | reverse complement strand
GTCATATTGTATCTCGTGAAGGTGTCAAAGTGGACCATGACAAAACTAAAGCTATGATGGAATGGCCAATCCTCAAAACCTTGAAGAATGTTAGAGGATTTCTAGGGTTGATAGCTATTACTACAATTTTTTCAAGAATTATGGTCAAAATCATCACATCTACCATCATTATTAAAAAAAGAGCCATTTTCTTAGACTCGAGAAGCAATCAATGTTTTTTAAAACTTAAGGAGGCTATGTGTACAACTCTTGTCTTAGCCACGCTTGACTTCACAAAAACATTTATTATGGTGTGTGATGCCTCAAGTCATAGAATTGGTATAGTTTTTATGCAAGGAAGGCCCCTTGCGTTCCAAAGCAACTAGCTTAAAGAAAATAACTTTCTCAAATTCATTTATGACAAGGAAATGTTGGTCATATTAAATGCAATTAAGAAATGGCACCCTTACTTAATAGGAAGATACTTCGAGGTAAAAAAATATCATGATAGGTTGAAGTACTTCTTGGAACAATAGTTACCTTTAGAAGATTAACAAAAATGGGTTACAGAGATGCTAGGTTATGACTTTGAAATTATCTATAAAAAGGAAAACAAAATGTGGTGGCATATGCACTTTCAAGGAAAGAAGAAGACACAAACGGCTCATTGTGTGTTATTTCCATTCTGCAATTTAATTGGGTTGAAGAACGGAGGATAGAATGGACCCAAGTTCATTCAACAACTACAATGGGACCCAAGAGAATTAGATAAATATGTGTAGAGGAATGATTTACTATGGTATCAAGATTTCTTATATTTATGTAATAAATCTCAACTCAAACAAAAGGTCCTTTTGGAATTGCACACTTCTCATATAGGAGGTTAGTTAGGGTTCTTGAAAACTTACCACAATATCAAGAAGGATTTTTTTCTAGGAAGGTCTTAAGACTGACGTTCAAAGGTTTATGAATGAATGTGTGGTTTTCCAATAGAATAAGGGAGAGACAATCAATACCTTGAGTTTCCTACATTCATTAAATATACCAAGTCAACATTGGGAAGAAGTTTCAATGGATTTTATTACAGGTCTACCAAATTCTGAAGGAAATAATTCCATCATGGTAGTGGTGAATTGACTCACAAATTATGCCCATTTTTTCTCTCTTTCACATCCTTTTAAATCATCTACAATAGCTACAACATTCATGGAAATAGTTAAGAAGCTACATAGAATCCCTAAGATGATTATAAGTGATAGAGATCCAATTTTTACTAGTAATTTTTGGACTAAATTATTTTCTTATTTGGGTACTCAATTGGATCATAACTCCTCTTACCTTCCTTAATCTGATGGGAAAACTAAGATTGCTAATAAATTTTTAGAAGAGGATCTTCATTTCTTTGCATCTGATAAACAGGAAAAATGGGTTAATTGGTTTCTCTTGGAATAATGGTGGTACAACACGTCCTTCCATACTTCATCAAAAAAATTCCCATTTATGGCACTTTATGGTTATCATCCTCCATTAATCACATCACCCTTGAGAGGGAAAATGAAAGTTCGGATAGTGGAGGACCACATAGGGCACCAACAAGAGGTTCTCCAACTATTGAAGGGCAACTTGGCTATAACACACAATAGGATGAAGCAATAATCATATCAACATCACGGTGAAAGGGAATTTGAAATGGGGGATTGGGTATTTTTGAGGCTACAACCATACAAGCAATTGTCCTTGAAGCAACAAAAGGAGGACAATAAATTAGCACCCAAGTATAATGGTCATTATAAGGTGTTGCAGAGGACTACAAGAATGACTTACAAATTGGAGTGCCTCCATATTAATGTGTACATCCAATCTTCCATGTTTCTTCCTTAAAGGATGTAATTGGTGACAAGGTCCCAGTTTAGCCTATTTTACCAAATATTAATAAAGAATGGAAAATCATACTAGAAATAGAAACAATCCTTGAAACAAGGATCAAGCAACTATGGAATCGAGCAATTATTGAATACCTCATCAAGTGAAAGAACCTACTAGTAGAAAAGGCAGCATGGGAAGATGTGTTCTTTATGCATAATCATCCACAGCTGATCAAGTGTTGAGGGAAGCATTTATTTGAATGGGAGGGGCATGTTAATCCCTAGATATCAATTTATTATTGTTCTATTGTTATGTTAGTGTTATCCTTATTGATCAGCTAGACACTTTATTTGTAATCATACCCTTTGTCTCCTATATATATCAAAGAGACCTAGTTTTAGGAAGGATCTTATCTCGTACATTTTTTGTATTGTAAAAGGAGGTTTCCCCCTAAAAAAGGCTTCTCATTCATTCTTCTATCTAATTCTCAAGGAGTGGAGTTGCTTCTCTTTCTATTTTCATGCTATTTGAGTGTTTGTTTCCTAACAAAGTCCCAAAAATTCAAAATTGTTTTCAAGAAGCTAACCTAGCCTTGATGTCTTATAGTTATACCTATGGACTAGACTTGTATATAGCCTAATGAACTAATTTCCATGTTTCAGAGAATGAAACATATGAATATAAATATGAAATTTGGTGAGCATGTGAATATTGATGTCAACTACCTCCTGGCTAAAATTTGAATGCCAATGGACATCATATGGCCAAATTATAACATAATTTCTTCTATAACCATATTACATTTTTAAGGGTCATACAGGAAAATCTAAAGTTGATTTTTGGTGAGCACATGGATATTGATGTTAGATACCTACTATTAATACTTGAATTCTAATGAAAAATGTGTGTGCCAAGTTATAGTGGAATTTAATATATAGTCATTTTATCTTTTAGGGGTCATACATTCAAACCTGAGGCTAATTTTTAGTGAGCGCGTGGGGATATGTGTTAGCTAACCCCGGTCCAAATTTGGTCTTCCTTGAATTCATATGACACCATTGCACTAAAAATATGAAATCAGTTTTTAATGCATTTCTACAAACAGTTCGCATGCATTATATTTATTAATGCATTATCATTAAAATTTTGTAATTTAATTGATTATAACAAAAACCATTCACTTATGACATCTACATATTTTCCATAGTATAAAGTCAAAATAAATAATGCTAATATACATGTACATTTCATCATATTGAGATCGTAATCAAAGAGAAAGAGGAACACACTTATCTTTGATAAAATGAGCTCCAAGGCCATTGAAAAAGTGTGCACCATTTTCCTCCCAACCATAGGCAAATCCTTTGTGGATGGCACCCCCATGTTGGGATATAATACCATTAGGGTAGAGAAGATTGTTTAAGGTTTCCAAATCATTTCCCTTTTCCCAAAATCTTCCAAGAAAAATCCACACAAACCACTACTGGATTATTTATTCAATTTTGGGATTAGACCAGCTCTTGGCTATTATTATGCTTGTGAAATTGGGTTGAAAACTGCATAGAGAATCTAGCTAGAAACAATGAACAACAAACTTGCAAAGTTGAGAGAAGAATTGGAGAAAGAATGAAAGAATTGTATTAACCAAATGAGAGAATGGAAAAATACATGTGATATACTCTACATGGATGAACTAATACGCCATAGTAGTTATCTAGAGAGATGTGGACACACACTAACATAAACATGAGTGAATTTCCACCTAGTCCTAGTTAACTTGCCATGCAGTCATCAGTTAACTAGATCACATAAGTGGAGTGGAGAGAATATCATGCATGCACATGTGTAGTGCACTCCTAGCCTCATGCATGTGAAGTGCGCCCTCTCAGTGATGATCCCAAGGTGAGTGCGCCCTCCTGGTAATGATCCCAAGGTGAGTATGTAACACTTGGTGATAATACCAAGGTTTCCATGCAAGATTTGACTCCACTAGTCTAAATAAAGTACAACTGAGTAATGACTAAAGAGGATGTGGCACCCTCATCTAGGGGACAATATCTTAGACAAAAGGGTGTCATAAACATAGACAAATGAACTTAGTCAAATAAACACTCTAAGGTGGGTGTCTAATATGTCCAATACCACCCTGAAGCACTATTAGATACTACACAATGATGGGTCTTGACAAGAAGACATTTTAGGTACCCATTTTACTATGCATATAAGAAACATGGAACACTCAAAAAGAGGAAAGAGGAAAAAACTCATGGGAAAACCCCCCCTAAAATACAATGTTGAAAAAGAAAGACAACTACTAGGGAGTTATGTCCTTCACTCCAAGAAGGCCTTGTAGAAAGTGGAATTTTTGCTCAGTGAAATTCTTCATGAAGATGTTTGTAGTTTGTTCACAAGAGGGATAGTACTACAAGTTGATGATCCCGTCATGTATCAACTCTCTAATGTAGTGCATGTGGACCTCGATGTGTTTGTTTCTCTATTGTTGCATTGGATCTCTACAGGATACTAAGGTTAGTAAGGAACTTTTGTATCCAAATGGCCTAAATGGTAATGTTGATTGCACCTCTATACTTAGTTTCTAATAATGAAAAAGAAATCATTGATTTCCTTTTACTGGACCAACAAATGGGGTTGGATCCCAAACTAAAAACATACCTTGAGGTGGACTTGCGATTTTTGCTATCGCTAGCCCAATCTGAATTTGTATAGCAAATGAGGTCCAATGTACATATTGTTGCATAATGAATCCCATGACTAGTGGTACCTTTGACATATTGGATTATGTGCTTGACAGCTTTCCAGTGCAGCTCATGCAACTCTTGCATGTACCTAGAAACTGCTCCCTTTACATATGAGATATTTGGACGAGATTGAGTGAGATAAAGAAGACTCCCCACTAGCTGACGATACTTGGTGTTATTGATCAATGGTGTATCCCCACCATCCTGAACTTTACCCTAGATAAAAAAAGGTGTGGTTGTCGACTTATAGTAGTTCACATTGAATTTGACCAACAGATCTCTGGCATACTTATTCTGAGACAACTTGATTCCTAAATCAGCCTAGTTGATTTCAAGACCAAGGAAGAAGTGTAATGGACCCATGTCCGACATCGAAAACCTGTCATGTAAGTGTTGGGTTTGTATTTTGAATATTTTATTAAGATGGCCAAATCCTTTTAGCATCGATATAACATATGTTATGCTTAATATTAGCCATTTTGAAGGATTCTCAAAGCTCTATATATCAATTCACCATGAATTCACTCCGGGTATGTATAATTGTCATTTTTGCAATGATTTTGTGATCAATTTATCTCAGTTTGATGTTTATGAAGATCTAACGTTATGGTTTGCTTGCAAAAGGTCGAAATTGTGATCCAATCCTCCATCTAGACCTTCATCGGACACTATTATAGGCAGCGAACTTCAATTTTAATTTGTGGGAGGATGAAGTGGAATCAGAAAAATCTGGCACATGGGTTTTGTGCGTAATATCCCCAATTATGTGTCGCTTCCCAAAATTGTGGATGGATTGAGAGTAGTTTGTGGTCCTTGATTTGGCATCTGGCACTCCATCCAACACTCCATCTGGCACTTGGAGCGCATAGGAGTTGGCAGTTGGTACATTGGCGGCCTTTAGTGGATGAATCGGGGATCTGGGTTTTGTGCCCCCTCATGGCCTCCAGCTATAGAGCTCGACACACCTCGAATTGGGTAGTTGTAGTGATCGTAGAGTGGCTCATGAAATTTCTAGAAGATGTTGTTGTTAGAACTCATTTAATGAGTTTACGGTTTTTAGAGAAGGTCAACCCTTCCAGTGGTCGACCTATCAAAGTTGTGTAATCAAGTATAAATACTATTGTCTGTGACATGAACCAGGGGACAAGAATTTTTGTTGTTTAATACAGACATCATCTTCGATTTTATTCCATACTCTGTTTTCATGATTAATGGCAGTATTGCATTGATTTATCACTTATGTTTCTTGTTGGAGTGTAGCCATGACCTGCTGGGGGGCCCACCAGTGGTCTAGTTGACTGTGTATATCAGTGTATATTTGTGTTCATCTTGTTGCTTATTTAGAATTCGAAATTGCCTCTTTACTGCAAGTATTTCCCAATTTTAATTGTTATGTATGTGTCAATTATAAACTATTAATCTAATTTGTTTTCCTTAATTGTAGATTGCTTGATTGAACTGTGTATATCATAGAAGGACATCCACGGTTATGTGTTGTTTTCCGGTTGTAGGAGTTGGTTAATTGTAGTGTTATGTATTTTCCTTCTTAGTTGTAAATTACTCTACAGAGTACTAACTTAGATAGCGTTTATGTGTATGCTTGTTTCATTTGTTAATTTTTCTTCAACATGATAGGACAAAAAATGGATTTTGAGTTATGCTTTCTAATAGCATCTTAGTTATAATTTTGAGGTTATGATCTTCAATGGTATCTTAGTTAATTTTAAGTTATGATTTTTAATGAGATTTTAGTTATGGATTTGAATCATGATTTCTAATTAGTATTAGTTACGAGTTTGTAGATTTGTTTGAATTATTTTTTAGTTTGTAGATTTCTATATGAAGTATTTTCAATGTTATTTTAGTTACGAATTTGAATTAGAATTTCTAATTAGTGTTAGTTATGGGTTTGTGGATTTGCCTGAATTAATGTTTATTCTTTGTAGGATAGTAATAGTTGTGAGTTTCTTTAAGAATAGAGTTCAGTTGTCAAAGATAGTTTTGATAGAGTAATTGCTTATTTGCTTGTTCATTGAGAGATAGATAGATTAGTTGTTTACTTGCTTATTTACTTGTTCACTCAGAGATAGATAGATCAAATAATCGAGAAATAGCTTATTTGTTGTTTGCTTATTTAAAAAGAGATTGAATAGATAGCTTTGAAATAGATTTCTTGTTATTTTCTTATTTAGAGATAGCTCATAGTCTTAGATTGTCTAAGGTTACTTAGGTCATATAGAGTTCATAATTCTAGAATTGCTTAAAGATTTTCATTATTTGAGTTTATTTGCATTATATTAGGCAAGGCTAGGTTGGATTAGAGCTCTAGACTTGCATATACAATGCTAGCACCTCGAAGCTTACGAGCCCCAGGTTAACAATTTAATTGAGGGAATTAGTGCATATAGAATACCCATCATTTTTTGTGACGTTGTCGAGGAGGTGCTAAATGGATTAGAGCTTAGCTAGGTAGGTTGCCTTTAATTACACAACAAGAGGGAGGAGAAACTTTAAGACAAGAGGTAAGAACCTGCACATCCATTTTAATGGGTCGCTCCAAAGCCTTGTTGTTCCATTTCCGAAAGAGTGTTTACTTTTTCTGTAAGTTTGCTTACTTTTCTTAGTTTGCTTACTTTTCTCATTTTGTTTACTTTCCTGCAATTTACTTTCCCACAAGCATGCTTTCTTTCCTGCACAGTGTGTTTACTTTCCTGCAATTTAGTTTTCCTGCCAGTGTGCTTATTTTACTGCAAGAGTGTTTTCTTTTATTTCTCTTATGCAAGTTTTATTTCTTTCATGCAAGTGTGTTTCCCTTTCGCAAAGTGTGTTTATTTTTTCTTCCAGTGTGTTTACATTCATACATGTGTGAGTTTGATTTCATTCTTGCAATCGTATTTTATTTTATGCTTTGATTTCTTTATTGTAAGTGTGATTTATTTTATGCAAGCGTGGTGTGTTTGGTTTGCACAAATATGCTTTAAATATGTCTTTCATCTTTTAGGTAGTTGTGATTAAAAATTTTAAAAAAACTATAATAATAATAAAACTTTTGGATGTTTTAAACCCTAGACACTAATCCCTCTATGAGGTAGGACCCATCAACCAGCAGAATGGATTCGAAGGTGACGATTAGTTTGGGAGAACTCTCTCAAATCCTAACAATAGTTGGGATCTCTTCTTTTTAGGAAGAACACATCTTGAAAATAGTCATGAACTTGTGTACCTCTCCGAAAATATTACAAGAATCAAGGTCCTATGAGGTACAAAATGATTTTCCTTGCAAACTATGAAGGAAGCTAAAAAATTATGGACTACATCCGGTGGAGAGCAATCACTAAGACCTGAAATTAAGGAGTTCTCAACATCCATCTCAGCAGATCCTTTATGTACTTCATAAATCAATCATCTAGAAGAAGAGGATATGCATAGCATGATGAAGGAGAGAACATAAATTATTGTTGATGAACATCAAGATTACATTGAAATTTGGTTTCAAGAGGTCATCAGGCCACAATACTATTCTCTTCTTCAACACCTTCTAATGCCAAAACAAGTAGGTTGGTTGGTTCTTCATATCCAGGTAATCACTGCAGTAAATTTTTCATATGTGAATATGGGTATGTTTCTTATCTTTCTTCGCACATGGTTACATTGGAAAAATTCTTACACTTGAATAACGATTTTCCTTTCTTTTTAGGTAGAGTAGGATAGTAAATAAAAACTGCATGTTGTTAGTTTAACTTAAAGTCTAATGCAGCCTCATTTTACAATTTATTTTTAATAAAAGAACTATGACATACATGTTCCTGTGACTTGATCTCATCAGTTTTTGATATTTTAGAGTGTGGTTTTTGAAACACAGTTTTAGAGCAGGTATTTATTTCACCACAAGTGGACAATTTCAAGGAGACAAAAAGGGAAGTATTTTACTTCAGAAAAGGATGTTGCTATATTTGAACTTTGTTGTCTACTTAAGCATTAACTGAATAATGAATTTTTTTAGATATTTCTTACTGTGAATTAGCCATATTTTTTGCAAGATTTCTATCTTCCTTTCTCTGAAGGCATATTTAATGGAAGTTTCTCTTAACCTCCACCACTAGAGGATATAAGGAAGTGACACATTGATTATCAAACATACAGGTTACTCATACAATTTCCCCAAGAACCCCGATTAGGTGAGTAAGTATCTTTATGAAAGAGTAGAAAGAAGGTTTGATTAGCGGTTAGCCATGGAAACATCACTATAACTTTAAAAAAAAAAAAAAATGAATCGAGCATGAAGATACCTTTCTGTTCTTTTCCAATGGTACCATCCACTACACACTAAAAATGCTTGATTATACCATATCTTTAGATAGGCTACGTCCAGTTAAGTACCCCTTACATCAGGACAATCTATAAGGAATACATAAAGAAGAGTCATCCTCTAACATAAATACCATCCCAATCTTAAATAAAAAAATTCAAAGTTGCCTCCCCATCTTCTTGCAAAAAGTAATCTTTATATAAAAATCTTAAAATATGGTGGACCAGTCTCTGTTGTAAAAGGGTGTAAGAGGCTAAACCGTCGGGATACTGAACAGGTTTGCTAGCAGCGGGTACCACCCTATGGTATGACTAGGTAAACCCGTCAGAGTATTGAATAGGATTGTTGGCAGCGAGGCATTCTACCTAGCGAGGGTGATAATCTGACAAACAATAAATAAAATTCCTAAATATTTAAATTTGTCCTAATGTACGACATTACTTTTAGACAAAGCTAAAAAGAAGTATGCATGGTTAAACAAAGGTCAATGAACTCCATAAATTTTCCATTGGGAACTAGCTTTAAGACTATCCTAAGACTCTCTCGCCTACCTCTGCTTAACTATACGTAGGATGTTTTGTCCTACATGTGGGGCCATATTTTAACCGTCTTGTCAGGCTAATGTGTGAAACTTATCTCTACACTTGGCAAATTGTAAATATTAGGCTATTTGGAGAATTGACTGGTTCCCTATATCTTTGATTGTGAGGTGTCACAATACTTAGGAGTGGGGGACAGGTTTCCTGAGCTGACAAATGATAAACATTTCCCATCTATATTATAATCCATGAGAAGAGGAAGTAGAATATCTATTAAAAATGCTATCATATTGTTTTTATGATATTTTGGGCTATTATATCAGCAATTGTTTTTGTTAAAATGCTAAATTCTATATTGTTGACATCACTATGTGTTATAAGCCTGTTGTGCATTTATTTATTTATTTTTATGTTTATATAATGGAAGACTGCTTAACTAGTTCTTTGTGACAATTACAAATCAATAACACATTATTAAACTCACTACAGATCTGTGTTGCCCCCCTATGAACAAAGGAACAAGTTATTGAACAGAGAAACAAGTTGTTTTATAGTGTTAAAAGAACGATGACAAGGAAATTAACAGTGGGTCATCCTATTCACACTTATCATGTCCATGCTCCTGTTCACCATGGTTGTCAGAAATTTCTCAAGCTAAGTGTAATGGGTGAATGTCCATTATAATGGGGATAATTTCTACTTGCATAGGAGTACCATATGAAGTGCCATATGGAGTGCCATTTTGAAGACCAGAAGGGGTGCCATCTAGACGACTGGATGAAGCACCATATGGAGGATCAGATGAGGTATGCATATACTGTAAATGACCATGATTGCATGCAAAAAAGGATCGTTCGAATTGATACACCTGTTTTAATGGTAAGTTAAGATGAATTGAATGGTATGTTGTTAAAATTCATGTTGTTAATTAAATTCAAACGTTTTAATGCATTTTTATGATCAAATGTCCAAGTCGAAGACTTGGACATTGATCTAATTCACATAATTTCATTTGCCTCCAAAGTACACCATTCAAAATTCAAATGTTGCACAATCATAGTCACACATGGCGATTGTGTGTGATGGATGTGTAAAAACTTGGCCAATCCTCATAACAGTATATTCCACCACAACCTCATCAGATTGCTTGTCATAACTGAGTTGACAAAACAGAGCAAGACATGGGATGAATTCCTCTATCAATTCTCAAACCCCCATCTCACAGTCAAGACCATCAAGAGATCAATTGATTTAGGGATTGTTACTCCATCTAAGCCTCATTCTCCAAAGACTAAAAAGCCTCCAACTCAAAATATCTCTTTGTCTGAACAAAAGGCCAAGAAAATTGTTGATTCACCTGCAGCCTCATTGGGCAAGAAAACCAAAAAGCCTACTGATAATTCCCCATTGCCTTCAGTACCTGTTGATCCTCAACCTAAGAAGTTACAAGATGCATTTCAACAAGATTATCCTTCAGTCCCTATGAATAGAAGAGGAGACAATCGGTTCAAAGGAGAATATTTTTGAAGAAGTACCCAAAGTGCAAGTGGAAAACCTAATGTAAAACATCCAAGCACTTTGAATCCTATCCAAGTGTCTTTTGATCTTGAAACCCCCCATAAAAGACTCAGAGAAGTTTTTGCAGAAGAGTTTGAGCCTAATAAAGAAGTTAAATCTGAACCTATTCTCTCTCACAAAAATCTATTAGTCCTACCTCCCAGATGCCTACATCAGCTTCCAAAGTTGATATACCTTCTACATCCATCAAGGGATCCAAGCCCTCTTCTTTTGAACCATCTAATCATACCCCAATTATTGAGAAATTACAACAAGAAAATTCTTAGTTTCTTCAACAGTTGGAAGAGACAAAAACTATGGATAGGCATATACATCAAGACAATGTGGTATTGCAAGAAAAAGTGAATTTTGTCCAACGACTGGTTGATCAAATGACCACCACCAATCACAACCTTTGGACACAATTGAAACATCGTAAAAGGCCCAAGACAAAATCTCCAAGACAAGAGGGAGAATATTCTAAATCCAATCCACCCCCTCCTTCACGAGTCTAGTTATGTTGGGTGATTCATTTTTGTTTGCAGAGGGACCTGCAAATCCTTAGGCATGGGGGTAATGTTGGGTTTGTGTTTTGATAATTTTATTGTGATGATAAAATCCTTTTTGCATCGATATTGCATATGTTATGCTTCATATTATCCATTTTGAAGGATTCTCAAAACTCTATATATCAATTCACCATGAATTTGCACCGAGTATGCATAATTGTCATTTTTGCAATGATTTTGTGATCAATTTATCTCAATTTGATGTTTATGAAGATCTAACGTTATGGTTTGCTTGCAACATGTCGGAATTGCTATCTGATCCTCCATATGGACCTTCATCTAGCACTATTACAGGCAGCGAACTTCAATCTTAATTTGTGAGAGGATGAAGTGGAATCAGAAAAATTCGGCACATGGGTTTTGTGCGTAAAATGCCCAATTCTGTGTCAATTCCTCAAATTGTGGATGGATTGAGAGGAGTTCATGGTCCTTGATTTGGCATCCGACACTCCTTCTGAAATTCAAAGCACAGAGGAGTTGGCGGTTGGTACATTGGCGGCCTTTGGTGGACGAATCGGAGATCTGGGTTTTGTGCCCCCTCGTGGCCTCTAGGTACAAAGCTCGACACACCTCGAATTGGGTAGTTGTAGTGATCATTGAGTGGCTCATGAAATTTCTAGAAGATGTTGTTGTCAGAACTCATTTAATGAGTTTACTGTTTTTATAGGAGGTCGACCCTTTCATTGGTCGACCTCTCAAGTTGTGTAATCACCTATAAATACTATTGCCTGTGACATGAACCAGGGGAGAAGAATTTTTGTTGTTTAATATAGACATCATCTTTGATTTTATTCCATACTCTATTTTCATGATTAATGACAGTATTGCATTGATTTAGCACATGCGTTTCCTGTTGGAGTGTAGCCATGACCTGATGGAGGGCCCACCAGTGGTCTGGTTGGCTGTGTATATTTGTGTTCATCTTGTTGCTTATTTAGAATTCGAAATTGCCTCTTTACTGCAAGTATTTCCCAATTTTAAGTGTTGTGTATATGTCAATTATAAACTGTTAATCTAATTCGTTTTCCTTAATTGCAGATTGCTTGATTGAACTATGTATATCATAGAGGGATGTCCATGGTTATGTGTTGTTTGCAGGTTGTAGGAGCTGGTTAATTGTAGTGTAATGTATTTTCCTTCTTAACTGTAAATTACTCTGCAGAGTACTAACTTAGATAGTGTTTGTTTATCAAATTGTAATCCCAAATATTCTCTGTATGCTTGTTTCATTTGTTAATTTTGCTTCAGCATGATAGGATAAAAAATGGATTTTGAGTTATGCTTTCTAATAGCATCTTAGTTATAATTTTGAGGTTATGATATTCAATGGTAGCTTAGTTAATTTTAAGTTATGATTTTTAATGAGATTTTAGTTATGGATTTGAATCATGATTTCTAATTAGTATTAGTTAGGAGTTTGTAGATTTGTTTGAATTAGTTTTGAGTTTGTAGATTTCTATACGAAGTATTTTCAATGTTATTTTAGTTACGAATTTGAATTAGAATTTCTAATCAATGTTAGTTGTGGGTTTGTGGATTTGCTTGAATTAAGGTTTATTCTTTGTAGGATAGAAATAATTGTGAGTTTATTTAAGAATAGAGTTCACTTGTCAAAGATAGTTTTGATAGAGTAATTGCTTATTTGCTTGTTCATTCAGAGATAGATAGATTAGTTGCTTACTTTCTTATTTATTTGTTCACTCAGAGATAGATAGATCAAATAATCCAGAAATAGCTTATTTGGTGTTTGCTTATTTAAAAAGAGATTGAATATATAGCTTTGAAATAGATTTCTTGTTATTTGCTTATTTAGAGATAGTTCATAGTCTTAGATTGTTTAAGGTTACTTAGGTCATATAGAGTCCATAATTCTAGAATTTCTTAAATCTCTTCATTATTTGAGTTTATTGGCATTAGATTAGGTGACGCTAGGCTAGATTAGAGCTCTAGACCTGCATATACAGTGTTGGCACCTCGAAGCTTACGAGCCCCGGGTTGACAATTTAATTGAGGGAATTAGTGCATATAGAATACCCATCAGTAAGGCATTCTTGATTGTAGCAATAACTGATTCTAATCTACCTATGATTAATAAATCATCTACATATAGCACCATAATCACATGGAGACATAAGTTCTCAGCATTCAAACATTGGTATCAGATTTACAACGAATGAAATTTTGAGAAAGTAATTAAGAATCCATTTTAGCATGCTATGCTCTACATGTGTACTTGAGGACATAGAGTGACTTCTTTGGTCAACAAACTAGAGAGGAATTATGTACGTAGCCATGCAGTTTCTCCATGTATATCTCAGCTTTGAGATCATCGCGAAGAAAAAAATTCTTCGTTTCCATTTGGTGAACCTCCCACCTCCTTTCTAACGTAATGGTGAGAGCTAAACGAATGGAATCCATATTTTCCACTGGAGAAAATGTATGAGCATAATCGATCCCATGGACTTGTTGAAATCCTTTTGCCACAAATATTGCTTTGTATCTATTGACAATTCCATTTTCTACTTTCTTCATCATGTAGACCCATTTTCATTTGACAAGCTTTTGATCAAATGCAAGCATAACCAAGTCCCAAGTCTAGTTCTCAATGAGGGATTTGTATGCCTCGTTCATGGTTACTTCCCAGAAAGGATTCCCTTCAGATTCTGCATAATTCTGAGGGTCTAAAGCTAGAACCATGTAGTAATGCAAAGGAATTATTGGTTATGTGGTTGTGAGAGCATGCGGTGCTTCCTCAACCTGGGATCTCATCCTCCTTGGATCCGCAAGATCACCCACAAGATTGCTTGCTACTTGTAGGGTGTACTATGCCCATTTGGGTCTTGGATTTGGATCTTTCCATGCATTCTCATGATATTTTGAATCTAATTCAGAAATCAGATATGAAATTTGATTTGAGTGCTAGGATAATTCATCTTTGATATCCGGTACAAGAGGGAGCACAAAATTTTCTGCATGTTGTTCCTGAGATGCATGCAGGGGACTTTCTTCAAACCGAACACTCATTTCAATGATATGTTTATTTGTTGAAGGATATACCAGTATGTATCCCTTTACACCTTTGGGATAACCCACAAAGATATATTCTCTGCTTTGAGGATCCAAATCCTTCCTCTTCTATGAAGGTATGTGGGCTCATGTGCGTGATCCAAAAATGCGGAAGCATGTGACTTCCAGCTTCATGCCACTCCAGGATTCGCCAGGTGTCGTGCCTTTCAAAAACTTGTGAAGAGATCTATTTTGTATGTATGTGGCATATTTTATTGCTTTAGCCCAAAATTTAGAGGGAAGGGACTTTGCATGCAACATGTAACTTTCCATCTCCTTTAGAGACTAGTTCTTCCTCTTAGCCACCATGTTCTGTTGTGGAGTGTATGGAACTATGTGCTACAATTGAATACATGCTTCATCACAAATATGTTGGACATCCTTGTTTATGTACTCCCCCCATTATATGTGCAAAGGATCTTGATCATCTTCTCAGATTGGTTCTCTGCATGTTCTTTGAAATCCTTGAGATGCTCAAATACTTCAGATTTTTTCCTGAGAAAATACACCCAAGTGTGTCTTGAGTAATCATCAGTAAAAGCCAACACATATATGTCCTTGCTCATGGAAAGATGAGAGAATGGCCCCATGAGGTCTTTGTGAACAAGTTCCAAGGGAGAGGAGGCCATCCATGCCTTCCCTTTCTCAAATTTCTCTTCATGTGGATGCTTGCCAATAACACGTCCTTGACGAACTCCTTCAGAAAATTGTATGTCTAGCAATCCTTTCACCATCCCCTGTTTGTTGAGATTCTGCATGTACCTAAAATTTAAGTGGACAAATATTTCATGCCAAATCTTAATATCATCATTGGAATGAGTTAGTATCACTACAGAGTCTAATTTAGCAACAAATTTAGAGAATGTGTACAATCTAGACTGATGATTACCTTACTAACAACAATTTGAGAGTTGTCTTCCATGTCATATATAGTCACGAAATCAGGGGTGAATTCAACCCTCTTCCTTGTGCTTGAATGTGTGATTTGGGAAAAAAAAGTAGATTTACAGAGAGCTTTAGAACATGCAAGACATTCTCAAAACTTCCTTTTTCCAGATCTACTCTCCCTTCTCTAGAGAATTTTACTAGAGAATCGTCTCCCATTAGAATGGGAGGACTTGTGCATGATTTTAAAGATGGAAGGACAACCTTTTTGGTTTCCATGTGGCATGATGCTCCCAAATCGATGACCCATGCATCTGGAAAACAATTAATTGCAATTAAAGCATGTGCATTAGGTCGAGTTTCTGGTGCGTTTTCTCTCGGATTCTACATGGCATTCTTAGGAATGCAGTCTCCAAGATTGTTTTGTTGGAGTGTTTGTACCATGATGTCAATGAATTTCTTCATGCAAGAGGATTTAGGATGATAGCCATGATTCCAATAACCACACTTTGATTTCCATTTATTTCCTTTTCCTTCCTTTGAGCTGGAAGATTAATCGAAAGGTTTGAAGTTGCCTCATTTTCTTGGATCATGATCCTTCTTTCCCTTTGATTTATGATTGGATTTGGAGGTTGACTCGTTTCTTTCATGCAGAACAAGTGCTCGGACTTTGGAGTTTTTTAGTGTTCCCATCTTTATGAGCTTGTCTTGATCATGTATCAGGGACTCAATGAATGTTTCCAATGTGGGTGTTATAGCAAGATTTGCCTCACCATTGCTATCTTGGACAGAGGGCCTTTTTCCATTTCCATATGCAGACTTATCAACCCCTTTTTAATAAATCCAGAGCCAAAAATATATATTTTTCCACATATACGCTCCTTAACTGCTTTGAAAGATACATATATGCTTGATGCTCCACTATAGCTCGCGTATATCAGGATTTGTGCCAGAAAATACAAAATGAGGTCGGGTTTCCATGTCACGACAGAAAATTTCTGATCTTTGGCCTTCCATATACTGGAAACGTTCCGACTTGTCCCTTCAGTTGCATTCTGGAGGCTATAAGAGCACAATTTTGAGCTATGGAAAAAGAGGAGAAAGCATTCAACTTTGAGAGCAAAGTTACTTTGGAGAAATTACTTCATATTGAGTCTGCATCCCTTTGTCCCTCAAGTCTGAACACAGTGTTCAGCCCCCAAGCTCTTTCCTTATTGTCGAGGGGATCTCATTACCTCTTTGCTATGAGCTTGCCTTTGGTGGAGGACTGAAGTGGTGGAGACCCAGTTGGAAGGAACTTGGTTTCTTGGTTTCGAACCATGACGGCATGGAAGTCTGTAATGTTGATACTTTTGTTGATCAATTATTAATAGAAATACTCCTTTCCCGTCCTATCAATATCTTGCAAATATATGATTATTATCCATGGGCATGTTTGTAATGTTTATTAATGGATTGTGTTCTCTGATGTGCTAACTCATTTCATATATTGTCACTATATACTTGCATCACTTGTTTGTTGAGAACTTCTTACAGGTGTAAAGCTTTGGATCAAAGTGCTCAACAGTGGAACGGCATCAAATGATTGGATCAAGGTAGGATTCTTCCTCGTATTGCACATTAGTTTATATAGCACATGTTGGAATTGAGTTGATTTCTGTAGTCATACCTGTCTGTTGTGGTTTACCCTTGGCCATAGAGATTTTTTCCCTTGTAACAGAATTGGCGACTCCACTGGGGATAGATCTTCCTTCTAAGGGTTGAATTATTTTTTCTTCTTACATTGCTCTTTTTCCTTTATGTTTCTTGTCGTATCACAGTTGGACAGAGTCTGTTCACTTTGAGTCTGAGTTTTTTAGCCTTTTACCCTTGCCTAGCCTTGTTTTAAAAGATATACACCCTTTTTTCCCTGACAGTCGTGTATACACGCTTGATGTCCCACTGAAAGAGGCGTATATACGTTTCTCTTGAATAGTTGTGTATACGACTTCCCCTTGCTTGCTTGCTTAGTTTAGTGACTGTTGAGTAGGTTTTGAGGATCACTAAACCTTCTTAGGTCTCTATGGTGCCTATTGAGATTATCTGGGATGACAGGAAACCTATTTGGAGTTGAATTTTTGGGCGGCGTCTTTCTCTTTGTTTTCCATTTTTTATTTGTCCTTGGTAGTTGGGTTGTTTGCTTAGCTGCTCGGTATTATGCTCGAGTGGTTGCTTTTATACACAATAGAAGTTATATATCAAGTCACTTATCAGTCCATGCATTTTGTTTTTAATACATTGAAAATACAAAAAAAATAGGTATTTTGCATTGGTTGGTATTTTTGTCTTGGAACCTTTATCATTAGCTTAGCAAATTTAGCGAAAGATTGCATTTTACTTCTGAGTTGCAGAGTTAAAATTGAAGATTTCACTATTTTTATTTAGCATATAATTCACTGAAAAGTTAAAGTTAGGCTTTGCATTATATCTATTTTTATTTTCATGTAGAGTCATAACACCATGAGTTTTATTTCCATACCTTTTTGAGTAATCACGGCCAATAAAATTTATGCTTTAAACTAAAATTGATTAGTAATGATTTTATTGTTTAGGGTGCACAAACTAGCCTAGGATTTAGTGCCTTGGAATAGGATTTTGTGAGTAAACTTCTCCAAGGCAATCAAATCAACATATGTTTCTGAGACAGGGAGTTGAGAAATCCATTGTATAATTGGTAATATCAGGAGGCTCCACTCACACTAGAGTTAAGCACAAGGTCACGCGAAGTTTTTTGAAGGGATAACCCCTGGATACTCACCTAGCGTCAAAGATATTTATGTAGATTTATTCGTATTTGGGGATCTTGCTAGTATCCATACCTCTGTGAGAGGCGGTACTTTCAAGGTTTCGGGCTTTGATACCCTACCCATATGGTAATCCAGACTTACGATTGTTCGCATGTGCATCATTTATACAGTGGTTTATTAGTTGCTTGACTTAGGTTTCTCATAGGTTACTTGCAGGGGTTATTCTTCTTGTATCCTAAGTCAGATAGGGGTCAGACAGCACACAACCTTTATGGAAGATTACCTCTCCAGGGGGATCTGACTGATTGGTTGTTAAGCCTACGAGGGGCCTTATAACTGATTGTGTTACCTCCAAACTTTAGCAGGGAGTCTTAGTTCCCTCTTGGACGAGGCATGCCTTCTTTAGCAAGGGAGGCCACTCAGCCACTTTAACCTATTTGCATGCATATTGGTCGTTTGAATTTTTGGTATGCTCTTTGATTACTAGTTGGCCCTAGGACTCTAGTTTTTGGTTTTATTATCATGGATAGCAGAGTGCCTTTTACTCCTTCATTCACAGCTACCCCCCACATGATGCCTCCTCATTTCATGGGGGCAGACCCCTCTATTTTTTACAATGGTATGCACGATTACAACACTCAATTTTCACCTTGGGTGTCTAGTCCTTTTTTTGTTGATATGCCTTCCCACGTGCAAGCCCCTCCCTGGTCTACTTATATGAATCCTAGCATTGGACCTGGGGGCACCATCGCTCACATGCCCACTTCTTCGTTTGATATGAGTCGTGTTACCATGGGAGGTTGGAACCTTCCACCTTATGGATCCAATCCTAGCTATGCTCTTTCAAGATATAGTGCTCGGATGGGTGCTTATTACACCCTGCCCATGTATCTTTCATCTGCCATGTCAGTCCCTTTAAACACTTTTTCTGCACCAGGTCCTCAAGTACCCCCAGGTCTTTCGTATGGGGAGAATCAATTTTATAATTTAGGCTACCCTCCTTATGGGACACCCTCACAAGGGGGCAACATATATCCTCACTCAAATAATTATTATCCTACCTCGGTCTCTTTGCAGACCTCAACGATGATGCCCATCCAGACCTCTTCAGACCACCTTGGCATAAACCACCATGTTTCTGGGCCAGGACAGGGAGTATACCAGGATCCTTTCTGTCCTGCAATGTTTCAGAATCAATCTTTTCCAGGACCTTGGAATCAAACACCGTAATCTATCGCTATCCCAACCACTGTAAGCCACACTAGTGCACCATCGCCCACCTCTGCTAGTCATGTCAGAGATGAGTCGACACTTTCTACAAATCATGTCGACAAATCGCTTCCAACCTCTTCCAATTATGTTGGGGGCACCATCCTTTTATTCTCGGATCGTAGCCGTGTCACGTCTCCGACTCCTATTCATCATATAGGAGACGACTCTCTTTCCTCGGCCAGTCCCATCGAGAAACCTAAATGTCTCATATGTAAGCCTAAATTCCTTTGCAGGACTTGTGAAGGAAGCCATCTTATTCGCTTGTGCCCAGTGACTGTCGGGATACCAAAGGCGTGGGGCTCGCCCAAAATCCTTTTGGACTATGAGACACTCATGGTTCCTCCTCACACCACTTCACCTTTAATGATCCTGACGATCTCACCGCCAAGATTTTCCTCTAACCTCACCCCCTCCACGGAGGGTGAAGCGTCTCCTGCCCCTGTTACCATGCATCCTCTTCAACCTATAATTGAAGAAGTGACCACGTCAGTGCCATTTATGGCCAAATCGACTCTCCCTAAAAAGAGTGATGCACCCTCCAGTCACGTCATCAACATTCCAAGTCTTCCCCCTTCTGAACAAGAGAGATTCATTCTTCCTCTGAATACTCTCTCTCCAAGTTCTGACGAGGTCCCCTTCGACTAGGACAACCTGATGGGACATACCATCCCCCCACCTATGTTTGTTCCACTAAGAGACATTATTTGAACCATAACAGAGACTATGTACTCCGTTAGCACTTTCTCCTCCTCAACTTGGAGAGCTTTGGGCTTTCCCAATCTTTTGTCAGCTATCCACAGGATACTGACTTTCGACAGAAGGTCGGCACAAAAACCTTGGCCTCCCCCTTTACATGTTGATTAGAACTAAAAACAAGTCTTAGTTAAGCTCTTTTTTGACTCGTTATTAAAAATTGAAAAGATTGTCGAGTGATTTGTCCCTTTCACACTCGTTAAAATTAGATTTGAAAGATCACGAGTCTTAGTTAAGCTCTTTTCCGACTCGCTATCAAAAATGGAAAAGATCGTCGAGTCAACTTGTCTTTTCACACTCGTAAATTGGATTTGAAAAGATGTCTATTTGGCACAAGTTTACCCCTTTTTCACACCAAGTAGACTAAAAAATATAAAAAAGGACATTTTTTGGCATTAAATTGTGATTGCATCTCATGCCCTTGCTTGCAATATTGATCCTTTAGCCGGTTCTCGCTTTTCATTATAAACCATGGCCCAAGCAGTTTGCATCCTCAACCAAACAGTGCCTTGTTTATATCCTTAACAATTTGACACCCTATACCCTAGAGGGAACATCACCTCGAGTGTCCATCTCCCGCATGAATTACCTTGCATTGAGCATAGGTATGTTCCACTGTTGGAACTGGTTTTGCTTACTTGCGACACTCGTTCCCTCCCTGTATCATAGCATTCACTTGTTATGAAAAAACAAAAAAATATGGGCGGGAAGGGAGTACTATATTGTAATCGGTAGCAGTCATGTCACCTTTGAACAAAGCACAAAGTTATTGAGTCCTTGCGTCATCATAATTTTGGGTTTAGCATGGCCTTAGGAAGTTGATCTCGTTACAGAATTTTCTCTATCGACGGGTTAATCTTCCAGTCACTATAGAGAACATTATGGATTCCTTTTGCATCTATTTGTCACATCATTAAGTCTATGTTGCCGGAGTCCACCGTATGTCTCATGCTCTTTTTCAAAGGAAGTCTATCAACCTGTGTCAGCCACTCCTCAGAAATATTAACTTTGCATGTTGTCCATACCCTCAGTTTGTCTCATAATCACATGATACTTTGGTCTTATGATGCACCCTGGCCCTACTTTCATCATTGGTAGGTCACCTTGAACCCAGCAATCGACATTTCATCATGGGTCGTTGACTGGATGGTTTCCCTTATGTTCGATGGAAAGACATCTATTCACACTTTGGAATTTGTGTAGTGTCTTGGATGCCATTAGCCTTATTGGTGGTTTCCTCGCCTTTGTCAGCAGTTTTCATCATTGGTTGTTATTCAGAGGGTCTTTTCGTGTATCGCTTGCATTTGACACACATGAAAGATGCACAGGGTCATTGGTTAGTGAACATGTTCTTCATCCGATCTCCGCCAAATCATGAAGCTATTACTTTGTTCCTCGTGCTGAATGATGAGAGATGCCTTAATGCTCTCCTTTCAATGGGTCTCTTTCCATCGAATTCAACTCATGTATTTTGGATACGAGACTTGAAGTTTTATGAGTACCTTGAGGCTTACAGTCATTAGTGGCAGGCTCTCTCGCCATTTATAGATGGGAATACATCAATGTCTCCTGATCAATGGATCTCTCAAGTGTTCAACACCAGCTCCTTTATTCACATTTGTAGAGATGTACTCGGTGCCTTGATACCTACTTTCATAATTGTTAGGTTGTCTCGTGTTTGTTAACGGTATACCTCAATGATCGATAATCAAATGATGTATCATCGTGTTCGACCTCAACTCATTTATTCACATGATGTAGACTTGCACCATTGGTAGATTGTATTGAAGACTTGAAAACATCACTTTGTGGATGCAGCTTTCCTGATTTGTTACTTCCATTTCATTGGACCAATACCTATTTTACTTCAGCGATCATGGGAGATTAGATTGTACTCCATGGTATAAAGATATATTCAAATTGATTTTGAGACTAGTTTCACTGGGCCTTGTTCGTGACTATGATAGCTATTGGCATGTAACCGCATGTATACTTCCCTACTCATGGCCATGAACACTTGTTGGTATATTCTCCACATACTCCTCTTATCTCACACATTAGGGGGCATCTGTTATAGCAAGATTTTCCTCACCATTGTTATCTTGCACAGAGGGCCTTCTTCCATTTCCCTATGCAGACTTATCAACCCCTTTTTAATATATCCAGAGCCAAAAATATATATTTTTCCACATATACGCTCTCTAACTGCTTTGCAAGATGCGTATACGCTTGATGCTCCACTACAGCTCGCGTATATCGGGATTTGTGCCAAAAAATACAAAATGAGGTCGGGTTTCCATGTCACGACAGAAAATCTCTGATCTTCGGCCTTCTATATACTAGAAACGTTCCGACTTGGCCCTTCATTTGCATTCTAGAGGCTATAAGAGCACAATTTCGAGCTATGGAAAAAGAGGAGAAAGCATTCAACTTTGAGAGCAAAGTTACTCTGGAGAAATTACTTCATATTGAGTCTGCATCCTTTTGTCCCTCAAGTCTAAACACAGTGTTCAGCCCCCAAGCTCTTTCCTTATTGTCGAGAGGACCTCATTACCTCTTTTCTATGAGCTTGCCTTTGGTGGAGGATTGAAGTGGTGGAGACCCAGTTGGAAGGAACTTGGTTTCTTGGTTTCGAACCGTGTCGACACGGAAGTCTGTAATGTTGATACTTTTGTTCATCAATTATTAAAAGAAATACTCCTTTCCCGTCCTATCGATATCTTGAAAATATATGATTATTATCCATGGGCAATGTTTGTAATGTTTATTAATGGACTGTGTTATCTGATGTGCTAACTCATTTTATATATTGTCACTATATAATTACATTGCTTGATTGTTGAGAACTTCTTGCAGGTGTAAAGCTTTGGGTCAAAGTGCTCAACGGTTGAACGACATCAAATGATTGGATCGAGGTAGGCTTCTTCCTCGTATTGCACATTAGTTTATATAGCACATGTTGGAATTGAGTTGATTTCTACAGTCATACCTGTATGTTGTGGTTTACCCTTGGCCATAGAGAATTTTTCCCTTGTAACAGTGGGAATTGTCCAAGTTGCACTCAATGTAATCCTTACTATATGAAATGTGGATATGGAGACGAAATACCCCGTACCCAACTTTGATAGAATAGAAAGAATCAACTATTTTTCTTTCTTTGATTTATCAATCATGCATCCTTTGAGTTGAAGCAACATTTATTTTAAGCTCATGACGAAGTCTTGGATATTTTTGTAATTGCTTGGATCTAATGAGTTTAAATCATTCTCAAGAATGTGGCCACGCATCTCATCCTATTTTTTGAAGAGTACCTCCATAGTAGTCCAAACATTCTTTAGATTTGTGGATGATTCAACATGAAATAAAAATTCGGGAGATATAGATAAGCAAAGGAGACTGAAGGCTTTGTCCATGTGGTTGAATTATTTGGTTTTCTCAATAGCGGATTTTGGTTCAGTTTATGTTTCCATAATTATTGGATATAAGCCTCCACTTTCGAGTTGAAGTAGCATATTTGGCTTCCAATTGAAGTAGTTGTATGGAGTAAGAATTGGTGACAATGGAAAATCCATTCTTTGCGATTGATTCATTCAAACTTGCACAAAGAATTTATCTAGAAACAATGAACAACAAACTTGCAATGTTGAGGGAAGAATTGGAGAAAGAATGAAAGAATTGTATTAACCAAATGAGAGAATGGAAAAATACGTGTGATATACTCTACATGGTTGAACTAATGTGCCATTACTTTCGAGTTGAAGTAGCATATTTGGCTTCCAATTGAAGTAGTTGCATGGCATAAGAATTGGTGACGATGGAAAATCCATTCTTTGTGATTGATCCATTCAAATCTGCACAAAGAATTTATCTAGAAACAATGAACAACAAACTTGCAATGTTGAGGGAAGAATTGGAGAAAGAATGAAAGAATTGTATTAACCAAATGAGAGAATGGAAAAATACGTGTGATATACTCTACATGGTTAAACTAATGTGCCATAGTAGTGATCTAGAGACATGTGAACACACACTAATAGAAACAAGAGTGAATCGTCACTTAGTCCTAGTTAACTAGACATCCAATCATTAGTTAACTCGCTCACACAAGTGGAGTGGAGAGAATCTCATGCATGCACATGTGTAGAACTCTCCTAGCCTCATGCATGTAAAGTGTGTCCTCTTGGTGATGATCCCAAGGTGAGTGCGCCCTCCTGGTGATGATCCAAAGGTGAGCATGCAACAATTGGTGGTAATACTGAGGTTGCCATACAAGACTTGACTCCGCTAGTCTAACTGAAGTACAATTGAGTAATAATTGAAGAGGATGTGGTGCCCTCATCAAGGTAGATCAAGTTTGCAATAGATCAGAACTGGAACTCATGGATCAACGTAGAAAATGGTTACAAAGGTATGCTTTTACAGATTTACATGAAATATTATTTGTTGATTTCTCGAATGAGTTAACAGAGTGTGTAGATTTTAACATCATACAATATTTTACTGCAAACAGATTCTCAATAAAAGAATAGAAAATATATAATGGAAAATACACACATTACACAGATATTTTTCCCATAGAAACCCAAACTGGGAAAACCAACATATTCTATATTCATTCACCTCATACATTGTTTACAATACAATATACATATAAGAGCCAACAACATCCAAAACCCTAAGCCAATGACCTATATTAGTAAAAAACACTAATTCCTTAACCGAAAATAGAAAACCATTGGTGAAAAACCATGTGCCTCCTTAACCAGAAATGGGCATGAAAACCGAGGAAAAAAAAACAGGGGGTGCTACCCTCCTCTTACACCTCTAGTCGTGCAAAGAATATAACACATATCCAACATTCTCCCACTTATTTTTTCTTTGCATATAGGGGTTTACAGAGTTACATAGTCAACAATCCAGGGCACCAATGCCCATAGATCCTCTACACCAAGAGAACTTCTTAGTGCTCGCATATTTTGTTAATGAATCTGCAACATTTTTCAAAGTGTCCACCTTCTTTTCTTCAACCATGTCTCTCATGATGTGATATTGAACATAAATATGATTTGTCTTTGAATGATAAGTTGGGTTCTTCACTAGAAAAATTGCACTCTGACTGTCACAATCTATCCTTACAGATTGTTGTACCAACCCAATACCTGAACACATTCTTTGTAACCATATTGCTTCCTTTCTTGCATGAGTGGTTTCCATGTATTCAACTTATGTAGTTCAAAGTGCCACTATAGACTGTTTTTTTCTTATCCAATTGATTACTCCTCCAAACAGGTTAAAACATACATGCTTGTAGATCTCCTATGATCCAGATCTCCAGCCCAGTTTACATCCACAAAGCCATGTATGTCCAGCACTCCGTCCAATCCTAGTCTTCCTTGGTAGCACAATCCATAGCTAGCAGTGCCATGCAAATACCTAAAAACCCTCTTTATTTTTGTCCAATGCTCCTTCCCTGGTTTTGACATATACCTTCTCAAAACTCTCAGTGCATGTACAATGTCTGGTCTAGTACATACCATTGCATACATCAAACTACCAACCGTACTCGTATATGGAACACGATACATGTCCTCCACCTCTTAATGTGTCTTGAGACACTGATCCATAGATAACTTTACATATACAGGAATAGGGACCCTGACCGATTTACATTTCTGCACATTAAACCTCTGCAATATTGTCTCCACATATTTTCTTTGATTTAACCAAAGTTTCTTTTTTTTCCAATCTCTTTTAATTTCCATGCCCAAAATGAAATTTGCAGCACCAATATCCTTCATGTCAAATTTAGAGAACAACTGAGTTTTCACATCTTGGATAATCTCCTTGTTGTTTCCTATCAGCAACATGTCATCCACATATAAGACCAAATAAATCAATTGATCACCAATTAATTTAAAATACACACAGTGATCCCCTTTGCTTCTTGTGGAGCCAAGTCCCAACATGTAAGTATCAAATTTTTGATAGCACATCCTTGGTGATTTTTTTAAACCACACAGGTACTTTTTCAGCCTGCATACCATCTCCTTCTTTCCCTTCACAGCAAAGCCTTCTGGTTGTTTCATGTAGATTTCTTCTTCCAGATCCCCATGTAGGAATGGTGTCTTCACATCCATCTGTTCTACTTCAAAATCAAATGTTGTAGCAACAAATAAAATAAATATAATAGAAGTTAACTTAGCAACATGAGAAAAAATATCACCATCAATTCCCTCAACCTGGGAATAACCCTTTGTGAGTAACTGAGCTTTGTATTTATCCACGTTGCCTTCTGCATTCCAACTTCTTTTTAAATACCCATTTGCTACCAATGGGATTTCTTCCAGTTGGAAACTCCACTAGATCCCAAGCCTCATTCTTATCCAAGGTTGTCATTTCTTCAACCATGGCCTTTTTCCAGAGTTTTCTATCCTCTGAATCCACTTCCTCCTTAACAGTTCTAGGATCATCATCAGTAATAGACAAAGCAAAATCTGAACGGAAATCAGATGGAGTATACCTTTCTCATAGATTTTTTTCCTGCATGGATATCCTCAATACAGGAGTATGAGGATCTTCTTCTTATTATTTGTGTTCTTCTATAGAGTCTGATTCATCATCCCTTGGCTCAAACTCTATTTTCTCTGGTTCTTCCTTACTTGGTAGGACTTCATGTTTGAAAACATCCTTCATTTATCTAAATACCACATCTCAAATATACACAACCTTCTTAGTTTCTGGGTTCCAAAGATTATAAACGTTAAGACCGTCTTTATACCCAATAAAGATACACTTTTCAGCCTTCTTATCTAGCTTACTCTTGTTCTCCTTTGGAACATGAACATAGGCCTCACAGCCAAATACCTTGATATTTTTTAGAGAAGTTTTCTTACCAGACCATATTTCTTGTCGATTCTTGTCATCTAGTGTTGATGAGGGTGATCTGTTGACCAGGTAACATGCATTACCTACTTCCTTTGCCCAAAATTATTTCCCTAACCCGACACCATTGAGCATGCACCTTGTTTTTTCCATCAACGTCATGTTCATCCTTTCTTCAACTCCATTCTACTAAGGTGTGTATGGAGTAGTCTTCTGCCTTTCTATATCACACTTCTTACATAATTCTTCAAATTCATTCCCACATAACTCTCCACCATTATATGTTCTCAACACCTTAATTATTTTCTCTTTTTGATTCTCAACAAAAGCCTTAAACTCTTTAAACCTGTCAAAGACTTTAGATTTCTTCTTGAGGAAATATATCCAAGTATTCCTCGAGAAGTCATCTATACATGAGACATAGTACACAAATTTTCCCAATGATGGAACCGACACAGGTCCAAACACATCACTGTGAACTAGTTGTAAAGTTCCTTCCGCCCTCGTTACACCAGAGTGGAATCTTACCCGATTTTGCTTCCCATATACACAATTTTCACAAAAATCAAAATCCAAAGAGAAGTTAGACATACCTTCAACCATACCTTTACCATGTAGTATTTGAAGACCCTTCTCTCCGATATTCCCCAGTCTTTGATGCAAAACATAAACTTTTCTCTAGAGACTGTAGGAGTTTTTTCTTCTTCTGCTCCAATATCAGGAACAATGGAACTATTGCACCCATCACTAATAATGCTTTCTTGCAACTTATACAGAGTTCCAATCTGAACTCCCTTCAACAACACCATTGCTCCTCGAACCATCCTACAGGTTTCTTTTTCAAATACTGTTTTTACTTCTGCATCGTCCCTTTTGGTTACAAAAATCAAATTTCAGGCCAATCCTGGGATGTGCATAACACCAGGGAGTGCTCTAATCATTCCATCTATGAGCCTCAACTTGACTTTTCCTCATCCTATGATTTTGGTTGTCGATTCATCACCTAGGAAAACATTGCATCCATTGTACCTTTCATATTCACAGAACCACTCCCTATGGGGAGTCATATGCAAAGATGCACCCAAGTCAACCAACCATGCCTCATGATCTGCATGTGTGCTTGAAGAAGCCAAGTACATATCTCCTCCTTCTTCCTTGGAGGTCTTCTCTTCTGTAGAGGGAGCAACTTTATATCCCTTCACTCTCTCAACACTTTTGGATCTACATTGCTTCTTGAAGTGCCCTTATTTTCCACATCTACAGTATACCTTTACAAACGTTCTGGGAGATTTATATCTACCCTTAGGGTTAGATCTCCCGCTTGAGGAATTAGATCTATTTCTATCATGGGAGCGTCCTCTTACAAATAATGCATTTGTGCTATGTCCTTCCATGTTCTTTCATATCATCTCCTCCAATAACAAGGATGAGACCACATCATCAAAACTCAAGGTAGTTGTATTACTACCTATAGTCACAAACAGACTATCCCACGAGTTTGGTAAAGAGCACAAAAAATGGATACACTTATCTTCATTTGAAATTTTAATCTCAACAGATAATGATTGACTCACCATAGTGTTGAAGGCGTTCAAATGCTCTGTCACCGAGTCTCCATCTCTAATCCTGAGGTTATACAATTTTTTCCATAGGAACAATTTATTTGCAAGGGAATTAAAATAATACAAGTTCCCCAACTTATCCCATAACTCCTTGGATATATCTTCCCCTGACACATTCAATAATATTGAATCTGAGAGACACAATTGGATTGTGCTCTTTGCCTTCTGATCCAAATTTTTCCAGTAATTTGTTAACGTTCCTATAGGTTCAGTACCTGGATCCACCATGACCCACTGATATATGTCTACCAACAGATCTTCCATCTTAAGTTGCCACATATCAAAAAAATTCCCATTAAATTTCTCAATCTCTATTTTTGAACTGCTCTCCATTTCTCTTCACCTGAAGAATAAATATCGCAGATCTCCCACTATAACAAGGCTTATCATAGTCCTGAGCCAAACCCCTGACCACAAAGGCATCCCCCTAAAGCCAATAATTGTTCTGATACCAAATGTAGATTTTAACCTTGTACATTATTTTACTGCAAACATGTTTTCAATAAAAGAACAGAAAAAATACAATGGCAAATACACACATTACAAAGAGATTTTTCCCCTGGAAAACCAACATATTCTATATTCATTTACCTCATGCATTGTTTACAATACAATATACATATAGGATCTAGTGACATCCAAAACCCTAATCCAATGACCTATATTAGTCAACAACCCTAATTCCTTAACCGGAAATAGAAAACCATCGGCGAAAAACCATGTTATGAAAAACCGCCCAAAAATGGGCATGAAAATTGAGGGAAAAAAATTGGGGGTGCTTCCCTTGAACACCCACACAAGGGGGCCTAGCGGCCCCCCATATTACCCCCTTGTGTTCCCAGTGCAATGTAGACATTTCTTCTAGTCATGCAAAGAATATAACACATATCCAACATAGTGGATACAAAGATTTGTTGAGCAAAATGGAAGATATCGCATTATTGCCCCAATAAATTGGACTCCTGATTTGAACTGGGAGCTCATTTCTATAGATAATCGGGTAACACATGTAGTAAATTATTGGTTGATTAGTATACTGGGAGGCTACATTACTGAATTTGTGATAGATTGCACTCAATCATACAGTACTACTGAAAGGGAATTCTTTAAGGGACCGCGTAGAAGATTCTTGAAGTCAATGTCCATTTGGATTAAGATGTTGTTTTGCGACAAGGGATGTATGAAAATGGAATCTGATTGCTAAGTGTCTTCATGCATAAGGGGGACAAGGGGATGATTAGGGAATGGTCTGAGTGTCACAGGGAAGAATCAAAGAGGAATTTATGAGTTGATGATTCTGAGAGAGGGAAAAGTCGTGACAGAAGAAGAGAGTGGAGTATTGCGCAGTGGTAAGAGATTTAATACGACTAAGAAGAGGAAGGTGGCTGAGAGAGAGGGATAACACAGTGAGGCTGAAGAAAGAAACATTGGTGTAATATTTCATCTCATACCGCCCACAGAAGGTCAGCTCAACCCGATCAAAGAAGATCCCACTCGGGCCAGACTTTGCATCGAACCCACGGCCCCTTGTGTGTCTCCGAGATATGAAGAAAATTTGGAAATTGTAGTTATTAAGGGGAGTAAGAATAACAATCAAGGGAGTAAGAGTAGTGGAAGTATTACAATAACTCAAATTTAGATAGTATCACTAAAAAGGAATACCCTGCAGAACATGATGGTAGGAATAGATCATACTTTAAGTATGCCTCTCTTTCATGGGGTCGGTTCAGAGGATCCAGAGAAACATATGTTTATTTTTTAAACAATATGGGATGTTAAGAACATCTAGGATGATGTTGTGAAGTTTGCACAATTCGAAACAACCTTCAAAGAATGTGCTTTGTTCTGGTTTATGAATTATCAAAATACTACACTTGCGGGACAAACTAGAACATTGGCAGAAGTAAAACAAGAATCATTGAAATAATTTCATAAACCTAAGTCTGAGTCGTAGTGCATTACAAAGATGAAAGAGATTAAGCAGATAGTAAATGAATCTGTTTGGGACTTTGATCAAAGATTTAAGATTCTGAAGGATCGATTTTCATTCCAGATCCTAGATGAGCAACATAGGGAGTGGTTTATTGCAAGTCTATTGCCACATATATGTTTCCCTTTGACACAACAGAAGATTACGACACAGTCAAAAGCACTAGAAATTGCAATGAAATTAGAATCATCCCCTGTAGGTGAAAGTAGCATAGGGATGGCTCAAGTCCAGTCACAGTTACTACATTAACGATCCATTTACAAGAGATTGATAAGGGAAAAGAGAAGTGTGAAAATGTAAGGTGCACTAATTGAAGGGTCAAAGGTCATGGTAAGGATGAATGTCCATATTTCCAACAGTATTTGAACATGGGAGCATGAAATCCATTAGGGCCATGGTGCGAGATATGCAAGACGATGGGTCACCACCCTCATAATTTCTTGTTGACACAAAAATACTAGAGCATTGTCGGGAATTTGTTTTGCAACTTTTGTAAATCAGTAGGACATGATGAGAAGGATTGTTGCGTATTTGACTTAATGAGAGAGTGCACTCTAGATGCATACAAAATCCAAGAAGAAAATGTTGCAGCAGAAGGAGGAGTTTTGCAGTATAATACTCTGAGATGCTTTAATCAGAGTGGATGAGCAGGATTCAACAGAGGTCAAGGATGAGAAGGATTTGGTAGAGGAGGAAGAGTACCAATCATTTGTTATAACTGCAATCAACTGGGACATTTGGTATGAGACTGCCCAAATCCTTGCACGACATGCACATACTATAAGACATTGGACCATGTGACAGAGGATTGTCATCAACTGATAACAAAATGGAAAGCAAGAGGGAACCATAACAAGAACCAAAACATATAGATGATAGCAACAAAATAACATGACAATTAGCCCATAATAGAAACAGTTAAGTGCCGAGGAAATAAAATCGGAGCAGATGCAACAGATCAAGGGAATAGAATTCACCAGTGGGTAAGGAAAGAAACGAAACCATTACCGTTGTTTGATCCAAGGAAAGAGAAAGAGACCTACCATCAATCAAGGAAATAATTGATGGGAGAAGATTGGATAGCATCGACTTCAACCGTGCCACCATTATATGATAGACCATCAGTATATGGTATGCCTCGAGTCTATGACCATTCAAAGAAACAAATTGATAAGGTAAGTACTTTGAAGATATTTTTAAGAAGTTGTTTAGAATTAATGAAGGATGAATCTGTGTTGAGTAGTCTGCATGGAATGATTGACCATTGTGCCCAAAAAAAAGGGAAACTGGTCTCACACAAAGCAGTTAACCAGGTGCACAGTAAGAAACAAACAAATAGGGAGTTCTAGCTCAATGCACAAATAGGAACTTACAAAATGGATAATATTATTTTGGATTTAGGCTCTGATGTGTATGTTATCCCGAGACAGACTTGGGAGATGATGGGCCAACCAAAGATCATTTGGTCACCGATCTAGTTGGGATTAGTGAACCAATATAAAAGTGTTCCAATCAAAAGGATAACATGAGTAAGTGTCAATATTGATGGAGTGCGGAGTATAGAAGACTTTGAAGTGATCAAAATAGTAGATGATAGTACACTGTATCCAACACTATTGGGACTTGATTGGGCATTTGGTAATCAGACAATCATTGATCTAAATAAAAGACAGATGGTATTCGAAGTAGAAGACTTGAAGGTTACTGTGTCGTTAGATCCCACTAAAGGAAGAAGGTATGTAGAACCAGCCAAGAGAAAAGAACTTTATAATTTGTTTAATATGACTGTGTGGATGGATGATTATATGAATCCTACAACTGAAGGCATACTCATTTGGAGGAGTATTATTTCATGTGCATCAGACTCAAAAGAGGCTTTGGAGAATTGGAAACAAAGATTGCATGAAGTGTCAACAAGGAAGTGTGCTCGAATTAGCCGTGCATTGAGATGGATTGGAACTGAAATAGTTGAACCTCCAAGGTATGATGGACTAACACCTATCAAATCTTTTATCAATGAGTTTGAAATAAAGATTCCAAATCAACAAAGACTCTTGGCCTTAGATGTCGCACTGAAATCAACTTCATCGAGATGGTGGGTTGCACATAAGGATGGAATAAGAGATTGGGAACAATGCAAAAGGTTATTACAAGTCAGATTTGGGACAGAGATTGAAAGCATCATGTCGACGTATAGTGGATTAAGTTGTCCAATAGATCATGTTACAAAGTTCACTTCACAGTGGAGATCGGTACCAAAACAAGAATGGACTCACTTATTTTTGCATACTCTGGACACTATCCCTCATAATTGGTACATTGAACTAGAAGTGTGAAGAGGGACAAGAGATTGAGAAGAATTGACCAAGAAATTAAAGTTAACGTTCCATTTTGAAAATAATAATCCTTTGATTGACTCAGCCTTGAAGGTTATCAAGAATAACATTTTTTCATAAGAGGACTTGTTGGGATCAATACCTTTGTATAGTGTGCCTAGAGTTACCGCAACAATTGAAGAGGTCTTGCACTGTTATAATGTTGCATAAGAATCCCAAGACAAGGAAGACCCAAGGAAATTGCAGATATCAGAGACTGAAGGGGAGCAAGCAGTAGAAGAACTAGAACTTGAATCTGTAATATACGCCAAGCCCTTAAAAACATGTAAAGTAAATATTGGAATAGAGGATAATCCCAAGTTCGCAAACATAGGAGACTAATGGAGCGACGAAACAATTAAGAAGATTGATGACTTACTATGTGAGTATGAGAACTTGTTTCCAACTACTTTTTCAGAGATGAAGGGCATTGTAGGAGAGTCGGGATAGATGAAAATCCCATTGAAATTAGATGCCAAACCCGTTTAATAGAGACCCTATAGAATGAACCCAAAATATAAGAAAAAGGTAAAAGCAGAGTTAGACATGATGTTAGAAGCTGGAATTATAGAACATGTTGAAGAATCAGAATGGATCAACCCAATGGTAGTTCAAGACAAGAAAACAGAAGGAATTAGGATATGCGTGGATATGATAAATTTGAATGATGCATGTTTACACGACCCATTTCCTAGCCCATTTACATATGAAGTGTTGGAGAATGTAGGGGGTCAAGGGGATTATTCTTTTACGGATGTATTTTCAGGATACCACCAGATCCTGATTGTGTGGGAAGAGAGACACAAGACCACCTTTGTGATGGTATGGGGTTGTTACCAGTACACAGTAATGTCGTTTGGGTTGAAGAATGCACCAACAAAAAAATTTAGAGTATTTATCGCAACCTTCAAAGAGTTCATTCATGATTTTTTAGAAGTGTACTTAGACGACTAAACAATATTTAGTCTATTAAAAGTTCATGTTTAACTTTTGCGCTTAGTGTTGGATAAGTGTAGGCAATACCAAATCTCATTGAATATGAAGAAATGCATTTTTTGTGAACCTTTTGGAATTGTGTTGGGTCATGTGGTGTGTAAACAGGGATTGTTAATGGACCCTGCAAAGATAGCTATGATTGTTGATATACCACCACCAACTTCAATGCAACAGTTGAAATCCACATTAGATCATACAGGATATTATAGAAAGTTCATCAAAGGATATGCGCAGATCACAACCCCTATGGAGAAGTTGTTGAAGAAAGAAATTAAGTATCAATGGAATGACAAATGTCATAAGAGTCTGGAAACACTAAAACAAAAGATGGTCACCACGCTGATTCTAGTTTTTCCTAACTGGAGAAATGAGTTTCATGTACACGTGGATGCATTGTTGATAGTATTGGGAGCAGTTTTGGCACAATCAGGTGAAGGCGATATAGACCATCTGATTGCATTTTCAAACAAGAAGTTATCATCTACATAGCAGAACTATACTACGATAGAACGAGAAGGTTTGGTAATGATGTATGCCTTGCATAAGTTCATACATTACCTACTAGGATCTCACTTCAAGATGTATACAGGCTGATATGCGTTGAGATACCTAGTGAACAAGCTAGTGTTGGGGGGGAGAATATGTAGATGGTTATTATTATTCTAGGAATATGAATTTGAGGTGATCGTGAAACCAAGGAAATTTAATTTAGGACATGATCACTTATAGCGCATATTGTTAGGTGAAGATGCAGGGAACTTGGATGAAAGTTTACCAAACATGCACTTATTTGAAATTCAGATGGTGGATGACTATTTTGAAAACATAGTTCATTTTTTTAACACAAGAGTAGCCCCATCAGACTTCACAATGGTGCAGAAGAAGCGACTAGTAGTGAAGGCAACAAACTAACAACTGATAGCAGGAAATTTGTACAAGTTAGGTGTAGATGGTATTCTGCAATGTTGTGTATTGGAGCATGAAATAAATATGTTACTATCAGAGGCACATAAAGGGGTTGTAGGAGGTCACTATGTAAGAAACACAACAACTCAGAAGATTACATGCACAATATTATGGTGGCCTACCCTTCATAGAGATACTAATGAATTATGTCAAATTTGTGATGTTTGTTAGAGACTTGGGAAGCCTTCTAGGAGAGATGAGATGCCCTTAGTTCCACAAGTGAAATTGCAAGCATTTGATAAGTGGGTAGTGGAATTTGTAGGGCCAATTAATCCACCAACTAAGAGGTTGAGAGCTAGGTACATCATAACTGCGATAGACTATTTAACCAGATGGGCTGAGGAAAAACTAGTCAGAGACTGCAGCACAGACACTATTGTGCAATTTTTGTTCGAAAAATTAGTCACAAGGTTTGTATGCCCAAGAGTAATTATGAGTGATCATGTAGCTCATTTCATGAATAGGACAATTCCAACATTAACAGAGGAGTTTCAGATCCATCATCATAAGAGTACACCATACCATCCTCAAGAAAATGGCACAGTAGAAGACTTTAATAATATTTTGGAACATGTGTTGACAAATGTTTGCAACGTAAGTCAGGATGATTGGGAATTGAAGATTCAAGCAATGTTATGGGAATATAGGACCAAGAGAAAGAAGTCGACAAGACAGACTCCATTCAAGTTGACGTATGGAAAACAAGTTTGTATGACAATGCAATTCATAGTACCAAGTATGCACATTGTTGCAATGATAGAGCTTACAAATTCAGGCGCGGTGGAAAAGAGACTATCCAAATTTATGGAATTAGAAGAAGATCGTTTTGTCGCAGGTTTCCATCAGCAGTTTCAAAAAGCGTGCGAGAAATCTTGGCATGACAGACATATCAAACAAAAGAATTTTCAGATAGGAGACTTAGTATTACTCTATGACAATAAGTTTCTACAACATCCAGGGAAGTTCCAAAGGAATTAGTTAGGAACATACGTGATAAGGTTCATCACAGACGCAGGTGTTGTTTAGTTGGAAAAACTAAATGGGGAAGTTATGGAGGGACTAGTTAACAGTAGTCAACTAAAACTGTACAGGGACAGTCGTGCTTCCATGCACTAGTATGAACTGCGCAAAATATGTACCATAAAACTTGTATTATAGTGTAGATAGAAAAAGAAAGAGAAAGGCAAGAAAAGAAAAGAAAAGGGTAGAAAAAGAACAAAAAAGTAAACAAAAGGGAAAAAGAAAGAAAATGGTTCAAGGAAGAAGTCGAAAGTTGAAAAGTGAATCAGTGTTCAAAGGAGTTAAGATTAGCAAGTAAACATGATAATTAGGAAAATGTCACGGAAAAGAAAGAAGCAGGCAACATGGCACACAGACAAAAGAAGCGAGTTGCATAGAGAGGAGATCGCACAAAGAGATGCGATCACACATATAACAATTAAGAGTTTTAAAGAGGAAACATGATGGGAAAAAACTTTTATGAGGAACCATCATGTCAAAATGACAGAGATGTGTAGTAATAAATGGAAAGTACCGCAAAGATTGTAACAAACTAATATCTCTAGCCTCAGATACTCCAGAAGATTTAGTGTTAATGCAGGGTTGAGACAAGCATTGAATGCAAAGCACTAGTGGATTAAATGACAAGTTTAGGCATGAAGATAAGTTAATCAATGTCAATGGGTTATAAAAGCAAGAGAAGGCTTTACGAGGAAGGGTTATATTCGATTACAGTTTTAATAGAGAGTTGAGTGAGGAGGAGTTGCAGGGCCAAGAGAGTCTTGTAGAGTTGTATGTGTTAGTCGTAGGGAGACTATTACAGAGAGATATGGAACCACCTAAGATAGTAGCAGTGTTGGGCCCGTGATATGGTTAATTTAATGATGATGATTAGATCCTTTTTGGCCAATATTGTATGTGTATTTTCCTATTTTGAAGAAGCTTTGAAGGATTTTTTTATTAAATCATCGTGGCTCATACCAGGTATGTATGATTGATGTTTTATGATGGTTTTAAGTGTAATTCAGCATGGTTTAATGATTCCAAGAAGCCAATTCATGATCTATTTGTCATAGGGAAAAATCGCAGGTCGTTTTGGCATCCGACACTCCATCCAACACCGCATTCGGTACTCCATCCAACACTATGTTCGGCACTCTGTCCTGAACTAAAATTGTGGGCGAGTTGGCGGTTATCATATTGGCGGCCAGCAATGGGTGAATCAGAGACAAGGGTTTTGCGTGTGCTCGTGGACTCTAGCTACTGAGCTTCTGACAACTTGGATTGGGTTGTTATGTTGGGTGTTTATTGGCTCACCTTATTTCTAGAAGCCACCGGCGGTTAAGACGCATTAATTGTAATTTATTGTTTTTAGAGGAGGTCGAACCTTCTAGTGGTCGACCTCTCAGCTTGTAAACTCTATAAATACCACATCAATGGTCAGACAAATTGTCAGAGAAGATCAAAAGGATAGTTAAGCTCTGATTTTCCATTTTCAAGACATTTTCTCTAAAATTGTGTAAAACTGTGTTTTTAATTTTAATGTTGAAATTGTGTTGCTTGAGCCCGTGATTCATCATTGAGGAGTAGCCACGACCTACTGGGGGGCCCACCAGTGGTCTGGGTGAATATTTAGTCAATTAGCTTATGAATTCATATAGTGTAATCGTCATTTCTTTTATTTCATGTACATGAGTTTTATTGTGTGTATTTACTATGTAAATTGTTGTTCATAATTTAATTGCTTCAGTTCAGTTTTGCAGGTTATTATGAAGGTTAGTGTTAATATGCAATGACCTTTTAATTAGTAGGAACCAACTTGCAAGTTTAGATACTAACCCCTGTGTGTAATTAGATAATAGTTAGATTTTCTATATGTTGAAATAGAATTTAAAACAGAGTATCTAGTTAATGGTTTCTTTGGCAAGGTTTCGATGGATGATTAGTTGTTATTTTTTATTTTAGTTGTCAATTTGGTTATCTAGTTTGTTCAATTAGTTATTAGTTTGATTATATTGTTATATGTTGAAATAGAAATAGGATTTGATTTATGTTTTATGAGTATTTCCCTTTGCAACTTAATTTGTTAAACTAGGATTAGTTTAATTTACTTTATGTAATTTCCTTGCTAGATCTAGGTTGCAATTTTAATTCGAAGTTTGATTATTGAGTTTAGTGTTTAGTTATGAATTGCTAGTAGTATGAATTTTCTTACATTATCATAGAATGCAATTGAATTTAATAGAATAGTGTTTTCCATACTGTTGATGGCTAATGCATAAATTAAAGAATCACATGGATATGCAAGGTAGTTGGTGTTGTTTCTATAATGGCTAAGTTCTCACTAGATTGTCTAATGCATACCTTTCACTTTGCTATAGAAGTTAATATTGAGTTTATTCCTCTTGAGTTATCATTAATTGTTAAATTCCATCGTGATATCATAAGACACCAGAGACATAACCATCAACATTATATTTGAGTTTTCTTGCTTTTATAGATTAGAGGATAGTTTCCTTGCTTTTGTAGATTAGAGAATAGTCTTATTGCTTTGGTAGATTAAAGAATAGTTTATTATCATAGATTAAAGAGTAGTTAATTACTTTTATTGCCATGATGCTTTGAATTTAGTAGATTAAGATTTCCTTTCGTAGATTATAAGTACTTATGAAGTTTATCTTAAGAATAGAGTTCACTTGCTTATTAGTTTGATTAGTTACTTGTTGAGTCGCTTTGATTAGTTTACTTGTTGTACAAGTTACCATAGGTTAGTTATTTGAATGTTTATTAGTTTACTTGTTGAATATGTTTCCATAGGTTAGTTTGAATAGGGTAGTTGCTTGCGTATTTATTTTTCTTAACAGGGTAGTTGCTTGCTTGTTCATTTGCTTACTTGTTGTTGCTCTTTGAATTTCAATAGATTAATTAGATTAGTTTGTTGTTGTTATTGCTCACTAATGTAACGTTCCAGGCCATCCATGCCGAACCACGCTACGTTAGAGAACACTTTCATTCTCTCACTGTGGAACATACTGTGACATACCCAGCAACCAACCGAACTATGCCACATAAATTCTTCAAACTGCATGCATTTAAAACATACACACACAACACTCTTGCGGAAGATTTATATATAAAACATAATAGACAAATACATTACGTAAATGAACAAATTCACATTGAAATAACAGTAAACATAGACATGCAACATATATGGGAAATACCCATAAACATACAGATAGTTATAATCATGCATAGGATAAACCCATAAAAATAAACACCTATTAACAATGCAGCATGTAAATTTATCACACAATTGACACTTATCTTTGTAATAATATCACCAACTGCGTGTAGACCTTCCAAGAACCTCCCAACCTTAGACCACATTGTTCACCACTCTCAACAGTGAGTCACCCCCGAGTTGGGGCTAAACTCCACCCGGGTAAAGGGATTCCTAACCAGGCTAAAGGCTCATAGACAACAAGAAAGAATCTGTCTCAGGTGCCAACTCAAACTAACAACCTACAGTCCCTCATTCCCCACATGTCTGTCCCACCCAGGAAGTGTTCCCCTTCTCTGTTCAACAGTCCTTCGACTGCCCCACTTCCTTTCCGTGATTCAGCAACAGGGCAGACAGGAAGTCTCAAAGCATTGTAGTTGTAGTTTAACACCTTCAGGAAATCAATTCCCATCAATTATCTCACTCAGATAATTTCTCACAGACCTAACAACCCGCCTCTTCAATATCCCACAGGCCTAACAACCCTCTTCTTCAGTCCCGCTCCCAAGATAACCAGCTACACCAACACAAAATGGATATGGACACAGTTCAGGTACAGGGAAATGAAGGTATGAGGATAGCTCAATGATTGTGTGAAGGATGATGGATTAATGGCTGAATCAATGAAGGAATGATGGGAGTGTCCCCCAAAATGAACTAAATCCCAATAATATGTATGCATGTCCCCAACTTGACACTTGTCATGTTGGGAGCTACTTTGGCCCACTTGTCCCCAACTTCGAACTTAGGATAAAATAATTATCCATACTTTATACTTAATAAATATTAATATAATATTCATTTTTGGCTTAAGCTCCCTACCTTAGCCCCTTTCCTTAACTTAGCCCCTCCCTTTCCCTAACTAGTGGAGTTTAGTCCCCCATTTTTTTTTATCGTGGTCGGTCTGCGCACAACGATGTATTTTATATTATGATAATACATATACAAAAATAGGTGCACTGGCCTTTAACATCTAGGTTCTCCGGCATAATCAAAATATAAGCATCCTAGCTTATAATAACTGGCTCACCAGCATATAAAACATACCATATACACAAAGACTCGTTGGCCTCACAATCGCGTGCACTTAAGATATGTACGTTCTATCCTGGAATGTGCACACTTGATCTAGGTAGATATTGGTGGCCACCCACCTTTTCCGACTGGATGAAAACAGTTTTCTGACAATTTTGGTAATTTACTATTTTTAGCAAGTTTTAACTTCTGGGGCCATTTTGAGGGCCTAAATGAAGTTTTTTCAAGATTGAGGTTCTTAATGATATCCAGAGGAATTATTGATCCCCCAAAATGAATCTCCTCGACGATATGTTTCCAACGAGCTATCACACTCCTAAAACGGAGATCGTATGCAAAAGTTACGACCCCGGGAAGTTGATGTACTAACTTGCTTAAACGGGGCCCACATGACTTTTGGCGCTTCATCTCCTAGGGTTAGGTTTTTGGATTTCTAGGGTTTTTGGCATTCTTGTTTATTATAAAAAGGCCTTCAGAGCCTCATTGTAATCATCTTCTTGCGAATGCGAGTAGTCATCACATCTCTTCTCAGAGATAAGCTGCCCCATTCTAGCGAGTCTTTCACTCTGTATTTTTACAGTCTCTATACATTTCTTTCATTAATAAAAATCGTGTATTACTGTATCTCTGTGTTTATGGTTGCATCTCTGATATATTCCTGTTATATTATTAAATATATGCAATATCTCTGTGCATTTCTTTATTATATCTCCGATCTCATTTCGTGCCGAAAATAATATGGATCAGTGGTATCAGAGCAGGCTACTCTTGATCATTTTTTTAGTGCATGTCCCCGACGAGGTCTGAGTGTAGAAAGTTGGGTCTCAAGCTTGTCTCTCTTGAGTAAAATTGCTCTTGCACACCCAAGAAACCCTCAATGGCATAAGAAGAGAAAAATGACGGAGCAGACGATCATATCATTATGTTGCTTGAGCAAGCTCTCACGTGACAGAGGGACGAAATGATGGAGAATTTTTCCCACGTCCTTCAATGCCTGCCGATAGCAGCAGGCACATATTCATTAAGTGGCCACTTTGGAGGCACCTCTCTTTTCAAGGTACAAGTTAATTTTGATATTCCTATATTTGAAGGACAGATAGATGCAGAAGACCTAGACAAATGGTTAAATCTGCTAGAAGGTTATTTCTCTGTTCACAAATTTTTCGACAAAGAAAAGATAACCTTCGCACTCCTTAAAGCTCTCCCCCATGTCAAACATTGGTGGGAAACTTATTGGGAGAAGAGTTCCACAGAGGAGTCTGAAATATATGGGGTTGATCCCACTTGGGATTTTTTTGTGGATGCAGTAAAGGAACAGTATTACCCTGTTGGAAACTATGAGGACCAGTACATGAGATGGACCACACTGCGGCAAGAGAGGGGCCAAGCAGTTTCGGAGTTCACCAATACCTTCCATACCTTGTGCACCAAGATGGGTATCAAAGACTTCGAGCGACATTTGGTTCTGAAATACTGTGGGGCTCTACACAGATACATCCAGACTGAAATGGATTTTCTGGACATCTCATCACTTGGTGTTGCTTATTGATATGATGTTAAAATCGAGCAGAAATTTAAGCACCAAAACAAATGAGATTTCAGATCTGTAAATCTGCAACAACCAAAGTATGACAAATACATCCCTAACAAATAGTTCCCGAAAACCAGTCCAAGACATAAGAAAAGAAGGGTCACGGGAAGAAAAAGAAGAACACCGAAAAATGGTGCGATTTCCAAAAAAGATCCTAGCACAACACCGATGAATGTTGCTCAAAACAGTCATTGGTGGATGAGATCAAAGACAAGAATTCGAACCCTAATTCAGAATCTGATTCTGAAAATACTGGTAAAGGACAGATCATTGATGCAAACCCCATTGTTATTGTCGCAACCGCAGCAATTCAACCAGAAGAACCAACAGATCCTGAAGAGGGGGAGCACCTTTTTCATTCACAAATGTGGGTGAAGGGGACCCCGCTACATTTTATTGTTGATAGCAAAAGCCAGAAGAACCTCATCTTAGCAAAGGTCATCAAATAGTTGGGATTGTCGACAACACCACACCCATAGCCATACAACATCGGGTGGCTTCGCCAAGGGCAAGATCTCTATGTCAGCCAGCAATGTCGATTGTCATACAACATCCAGCCCTTCAAGGATGAGGTATTATGTGATGTTGCCCCACTGGATGTCTGTGATGTTCTCTTGGGCCAGCCATATATGTGGAAGCACCATGTTGTTTATGAGTCTCAACCTCGTAGTGTCATTGTTACTTTGGGGGGTCATCTCTACATAATACCAGAGGTAGTTCCGACTATTGTTCCACCTAAAAAGTGCCGCGAGTTAGTATCTCATACTGCAAAACTTAGCTTCTTCACAATTTGTTCAAAAGGAGAACAGAAGGACATTGCAACCACTACAGCCTCGCCCCAAGCACCTTCTATCCAACAAAAGCAGGTCGACAAGGCTGCAGCAAAGCGCAAAGATTCCTTCTACACACTGTCCTCTCATGTATCTCGACTTGTTGAACAGCCTCAGCCTCAACAGGTTCTTAACATACTTCCACAAACTGAGCAGCACGACGTCTCCAACAATACAAGTAGCTCACCAAGATGTAGATCCAGCAAATGCTTTTCCCTCTCCCCTGGGAACTCAACGCAATGAATACCATTGCTTCCTAAGGAGGGAGGATTGATCCAGGTGGATATTGGTGGCCACCCACCTTTTTCGACTGGCTCAAAACAGTTTTCTAACAATTTTGGCAATTTACTATTTTTAGCAGGTTTTAACTTCCGAGGCCATTTTGAGGGCCTAAATGAAGGTTTTTAAAGATTGAGGTTCTCAATGATAAACAAAAACATGATTGAGCCCCCAAAATGAATCTCCTCGATGATACCTTTCCAACGAGCTATCACACGCCTAAAACGGAGATTGTATGCAAAAGTTACGACCCCGGGAAGTTGATGTACTAACTTTCCCAAACGGAGCCCACGTGAATTTTGGCGCTTCATCTCCTAGGGTTAGATTTTTGGATGTCTAGGGTTTTTGGCATTCCTGTTTATTATAAAAATGACTTCAGAGCCTCATTGTAATCATCTTCTTGTGAATGCGAGTAGTTGTCACATCTCTTCTCAGAGATAAGTTGTCACCATTCTAGTGAGTCTTTCACTCTATATTTTTACAGTCTCTGTACATTTCTTTCATTAATAGAAATCGTGTATTATTGTATCTTTGTGTTTATGGTTGCATCTCTGATATATTTATGTTATATTATTGAATATCTGTGATATCTTTGTGCATTTCTTTATTATATCTCCGATCTCATTTCGTGCCGAAAATAATCTGGATCAACACTTCATCATTTCACTGCGCAGTACATGCACGCACTATGCCATGAAAGGTGCATACAAAATGATGTGAGACAACTCACTAGCTTAAGTACATTTGCATTTACATTTACAATTGGGTTCGGTCTTAGGGATATTACAATCCCCTCCCCTTATTTATGCATTGTCCTCAGTGCATCATGTATCCATGTACAACAAAATTTCAAAAATCCTCAAAAAGATGTGGGTATTATGTCTGCATTGTATCCTCATGCTCCCAAGTAGCATCCTTGGGACCGTACCAAGTCCATTGGACCTTTACAATCCTTATGGCTCAATTCCGGAGCTGTTTGATTTTTCGGTCCAGAATGCGTACCGGATGCACTTGAAAAGAACCTTCTTGCTCCACCTGAATCACATTCCAATCAATAACATGATTAGCATCAGGTATATATTTCTTGAGCAAAGATACATGGACTGCATTATGAACAGGCATAGATGCAGGCAATGCAATCATATAAGCAATTGGATCAATCCTCTCTAGGATTTCAAATGGCTCACAATAGTGAACTTCCAACTTTGAACAATTTCCCAACTTCAAGGAACTTTTGTTGGCTTTCACTTTCAAAAATACATGATCACCCACTTTAAATTCCCTGTGAGTTTTGCCCTTATCAGCATAACTTTTCTGCCTGTCTTGGGCAGCCTTTAAATTTTGCTTTATTTTTATCATTTGTTCCTCCATTTCCCTGAGCAAATATGGCCCAACCACTGCTCTGTCTGCTAGGTTATCCCAACTTACTGGTGTGTTTCACTTTATGCCATAAAGTGCCTCAAATGGGCTCATCTTTCGAGAGGCTTGGTACCCATTGTTATAAGAAACTCTACCAAGTGTAGGTAGTCTTCCCATTTTGATGGTTTATTCATCACATACATCCTCAACATATCCTCAATCACTTGATTCACCCTCTCTGTTTGTCCATCTAATTCTAGATGATAAGTTGTACTAAAATTCAAATTTGTTCCAAACCCATTAAATAATCCCTTCCAAAATTTTGAGGTAAATTTTGGATCTCTGTCAGACACAATTGTCTTGGGTATGCCATGTAATCTAGCAATTTCTTTCATATAAACATCAACAATGTTCGTTGCCTTGTGAGTGAGCTTAACTGGAACAAAATGTGCAGCTTTAGTAAGCTTATCCACCACTACCATGATAGAATCATGTTGCTTGTTTGTTCTGGGAAGTTTGGTGATGAAATCCATGGTTACAACTTCCCATTTCCACTTAGGAATGGGTAATGGCTGTAGCAAACCAGCTGGGTGTCTATGCTTAGCCTTTACCTTTTGACATTCCAAATATCTGGCAATGAAATCAGCAACCTCTTTCTTCATGCATGGCCAATAATATTGGCTCTTGACAACTGCAACAATTTTCTGATATCCTGGGTGCCCAGCATAAGGCACATTATGCATTTCTCTCAATATCAGATTTTTCAATTCATTAGAATTTGGTACATAAAATATGCCCCTATACATGAGAATTTTATCATTATTTAGCTTGTATTCCTCAATTTTCTGCTGCAAAATATCTTGTTGTAATTTTGTCGCTAATTCCTTGTAATGCAAATCTAATTTGGCAGCCTCTGTAATTTTGTCTTTCAAATATGATTGGTACATGCTAATGGTTGTAGCATGCAATTCATGCACTCTTCTGCTAAGTGCATCAGCCACTTTGTTCTCTTTTCCTTTGATATGCTTTATATCGAAGTCATAATCACTTAGAAATTCTAACCATCTGCTTTACCTAGCATTTATAGTTGGCTGATCAAATAAATATGTCATACCATCGTGGTCTATTCTTAGCTCAAACCTTTTCCCCATGAGGTAGTGTCTCCATTTCCTCAAGGCATGCACTATGGCTGCCAACTCCAAATCATGAGTGGCATAGTGTTTTTCATGCTCCTTCAACTTTCTTGATTCATAACATATAACAAACCCATTTTGACTGAGGACTCCACCAAGTCCCTCTTTACATGCATATGTGCATACAAGGAAGTCTTCATTTGGGTCTGCAATCCTTAGTATTGGAGCACTTGTTAGTAACTGTTTCAACCATTGGAAACTCTTTTCACAATCCAATGTCCATTGAAACTTCACACCCTTTCTTTGTAAGGAAGTGATTGGGTGTGCAATCTTTGAGAATCCTTCAATAAATCTTCTGTAGTAGCCTACAAGGCCCATGAAAATTCTTACCTCTGTCACATTCTTTGGTGTTGACCATTCTCTAATGGCTTCTATATTCTCGGGCTCCACTGCTATCCCATCCTTTGAAATGATATGCCCCAAATAATGAATTTGCTTCTGATAAAATGAGCACTTGCTCAACTTGGCATACAACTGATACTCCCTTAATATTTGCAACACCATCCTCAAATGATGTTCATGCTCTTCTTCTGACTTGGAATATACAATAATTTCATCCAAAAAGACAATGACAAACTTGTCTAAATATTCTCGGAAAACACCATTCATTAAGCACATGAAAACAGTTGGTGCATTTGACAACCCAAATGGCACCACTGTGAACTCATGATGACCATACCTTGTTTTGAAGGTGGTCTTGTTGATATCTTCCTCCTTAATCCTTACATGATGGTATCCTGACTTGAGATGTATCTTTGAAAAGATCTTTGCATCCTTCAATTGATCAAAAAGATCATCAATCCTTGGCAGAGGATATTTATTCTTCACAATCACTTTATTCAATTGTCTGAAATCAATGCACAGTCTTAATGTTCCATCTTTCTTCTTAACAAACAAGACTAGGGCACCCCAAGGTGTCACACTTGGGTGTATATACCCTTTCTTCATAAGCTCTTCAAGTTTCATTTTCAACTCCTTCAACTCTGGTGTACTCATTTTGTAAGGAGTCTTTGACACTAGAGCTACTCCACGCATTAAATTTATAGAGAAATTAATATCTCTCTTTGGGGGTAGTCCTGGTACCTCCCTGAACACATCTTCAAATTCTTCCAAGACTGCATGATCTTCCAAATTTGGCACCTTATCTTTAGGTGCCTCCTCTATATGAGCTACAAAAATTTGACACCCTTTTCTGTAACATTTCTTCAGCTGCAATGTTGAAATCTCTCTGATGGTTACTTTTCTGGGAACTCCTTGCACCTTCCTTAGGGTCCCTTCCTCATCCAAGCAAGTAAAGGCCTTGTTATGACAGTCTAGGATGTCATGATGTTGGTCCAACCAATCCATCCCAATTAGGCAGTCATAGGAACCTAGAGGAAAGATGTTCAACTCTGCCCTAGTGTTCAACCCATTCATGTCCATAAGACATGACTTAACCATCTCATTAATTTTTCTCTTGGCTCCTGTAGCCAACTGCACCAACCAAGATTTCCCATGCTTTCTTCTTGGAAAATGCAAACTTTCCACCATCTTAGGATCTATTTAACTATGACTAGCTCCTGAATCAATTAAAATAACAATGGTTTGGTTGTTGATCATACCTTCCACTTCAATCATATGTGACTGATACTCTGCTTGCTTGTTTTCCAGGGCTACATATATCCTTGGCACATTTATGCCCATGTCCTCCAGTGTTTCAACTTGTTGTGCATTGTGAACAGTTCTCACTTTTTCACCTATGTGAGGACAATCTTTGAACATATGATTCTCTTTACAACCCCAACATTGAATAGGTGGATGCTTTGGCCTTTGACCCCATGTTTCAATCGTTATGGGCTCTCTAGGAGTTTGTTGTCCCTGTGGATTATTTATGAAGAATGGTGGCTTAGCTCCCTTCTTCCTCTGATCCACCTTCAGTTTATTTTTGTCTTCCCAAGCTTTTTGGAAAGTTGGCCTTGATTTTTGCTTATCATATAGGCATTTAGCTCATCTTAAGGTCTCTTCCAATGTCTTGGGATCATCATAGTGTATTTTTTCACTAATGAATGATGGAAATCCACTCAAATACCTCTGAATCTTAATTGTCTCATCCTTGATGAAAGAGACATACTTCAACAGTTCTAAAAACCTTCTTTCATATTCATCAATGGTCATACTCCCAATTTTGAGTTCAAAGAACTCTTTCATTTTCTTGTCATATTATATTTTAGTCAAGTATTTCTTCTCAAAATACTTCTTGAATTCTCTCCAAGTAACACTTTTCTCTTTAATGTGTTGCACCTGTACAAGTTGATCCCACCACATGGATGTCTTTCCCTTGAGTTGATAGATATAAATTCTACCTTCTGCATGAGAAGAATAATTATGCAATTGAAAATACTTTCTCATGCTCAACAACCATGTTTATGCATCTTCATCATTTTTTTTCTCACCATCAAATGTAGGAGGTTTGATTTTGTTCATTTCTCCTCACAGTTCATCCACCCCAGACCTCTCATGCTTTCTAACAGGGGATGGAATTGAGTTGTTGTGTCATCTCTTATTGGAATTCCTCGGGGAGTGGTGGTGATGCCTGCTAACGCTTCTTACTTTTCTTTTCTCATCATGAGACCTGTGATTTCCTGACTTTCTTGAGCCACTCTCCTTATCCAAATTCTTTTCTATTATGTTCAAGCTCTCCAATAACTTCATGTTGAAGTCATCCTGCTGCTCCTTGGCTCTCATAACCCTTTCATTATCAGTTTTATGGCTTTGGACATCCTTCTGCAAAATTTTAATGGTCTCTTCCATATTCATGTTTTCATCTCTTCCTTCTCCATGTCCATTGGAGTTTGTTCCTTCAATTCCTAAATGGACATCCATCCCTCTGCTCTCATTTTGCTGACTGTAAGTCCCCTGTGCCTCTTCCATTCCTATGGACTCTACACTTATCTTGATCTGATCTAGTTTTTGTTGACTCTGCAAAATATTTCCAATGCCTACTCACATGCTCAATCCCGAGTCTGGAGCAGAAAGTTATGATCATTTGAAATTCTCTCATTAACTTTTTTGTTCGCACTTCCACTTGGCGCAATTTTGCGTTGTAATTAGGCATTTTCGCACCTACTCCATTGAAATTTTCATATGAGCTCAATTGGGTTTCTGCATAAACATATTATGGACATTTTGTCCAAGTTTCACCTTATTATGGGTTCTGGTCTGCTAGATACATCCTACTGAAGTTCTAAGACAATTTGTGTTTTTGGTCTGGAATGCTACAGGTGCCTTATTTTCCATATTAAATGCTTTTAACATGCCCAGAAATTTAATTCAGCTCTTGGAATGTCTTTTATGGATCAATAGCTTTCCATTGACTACTCCTGCGCCTCAATCTAATTCTGGAGAAGAATGTTATGGCTCTTTGAAGTTAGATGGGTCTTAAATTTACCCTTCAATGTTTAAGCTGTAACTTTCTCATAAAAGATCTGTTTGACGAACAGTTTACACCATTACAAATATCTATCTGAGCTCTTTTATTTGAGCTGTAGAGATAAAGTATAACTTTGGTACACCTTTGTCTCATGGTTTTTGAGTTGTTAAAAGTGCTCTTAAGGGCCTCAAAAACGCGCTGCAAAAAGATGATGTTCAAATGATATAAAACGTCGCAGAAAATCACTGGCTTTATGATGTTATTCACCTTCCAGACGACTTCGCGCGCACAAATTTCAACCTATAAACCCATAATTACCATGCGCAGCAATAACACAAGGGAAATTTTTCTTTGTGCACTTTAAAACCATTGTGTATCACTTCTCTATCACGCCACTAATTTACATGCACTACTTTTATGTCGCACACCAATATCCACCGCGCGCAGTTTCTGCACCGCGCGCTGATATCCACCGCGGGCAGTTTTTGTATCGCGCGCAAATATTTCGCGCGCATTTCACTCAACGTGCTACACCATGCCATATTTTAGTACATCTCCACCGCGCATTTCACTCGACGCACTGCACCATGCCATATTTTAGTACGTCTCCACTGCGCATTAAAACTCTACGCGCACCACTAACTAAGTTGTCGTGCAACAACAAATACCCACATTGCACGCGCAGCTACCAAACTCCATTGTGTTGTGCCAATACTGTGCACATCGTGCGTGCCATTATTATGAATGTCCACACCACGCACACTTCTTATGCATATGCACACTGCACAATGCCAAATTTAGCGCGCCCACCTGCACACCAACATTTTTTTCCGCGGCGCTAAAATTTAGCGCGCACACCAGAAAACTATTATTTTTTTGCGCGATACCAAAATTTAGCGTGCACACTCGCACACTAACATTTTTCCGCGCGGCATCGAAATTTAGCGCATTCACCAGCATGCCAATATCTTGTCGCACAGTGCCAAATTTTACCTATCACAAGCTTTTCACTGTGCATCATGCATTTTTAGTGCGCCCACCTATGCACATTCACCTTTATGTGCATCAAATCCTCGTGAATTTCGCTGCAGAAATTGGGGCTTTTTCCTAACTTTTTCCCAATTTCCATAAACATTTTGTAACCACGAAATTCGTTCAATTTCACCCCGATAACACCAATTCAACCTCTGCAACAATAGATCGTTGTGGGTTGACATTTCTTGAACGAATTTCCCCAAAATCAATTCACGAATTGAGAATTTTTAATTATAAAACTCGCTCCAACTGTCATGGCTTCATTGTGACTTCAAATTCGACCAATTCTAGGTTTGAATTTGCTAGAACAGATATTAAATCAATAATATCTTACCACATGTCTAAATTTCTCAATTTCCTCATGAATTTACCAACCGAAATTGGGGCTTTTTCCCAATTTCTGTACCGTATTGTAGCTAGACGCTCTGCAACTCGAAATTTGGCCACTTCGAAATAAATCCTCTATGAAATTTTGCTTCAACTCAACTCGTTTGGCCCATTCAAGCTCAGTGTCGAAAACTGAAGCTCTAATACCAATTTCTAACGTTACTGGCCATCCATGCCAAGCCACGCTAGAGAACACTTTCATTCTCTCACTGCAGAACATATTGTGACATACCCAGCAACCAACTAAACTATGCCACATAAATTTTTCAAACTGCATGCATTTAAAGCATACACACACAACACTCTTGCGGAAGATTTATATATAAACCGTAACAGACAAATACGTTATGTAAATGCATGAATTCACATTGAAATAATAGTAAACATAGACATGCAACATATACTGGAAATGCCCATAAACATACAGACAGTTATAATCATGCATAGAATAAACCCATAAAAATAAACACGTATTAACAATGCAGCATGTAAATTTATCACACAATTGACACTTATATTTGTAAGAATATCACCAACTGCGTGCAGACCTTCCACGAACCTCCCAGCCTTAGACCACACTGTTCATCACTCTCAACAGTGATTCACCCCCGAGCTGGGACTAAACTCCACCCAGGTAAAGGGATTCCTGACCAGGCTAAAGGCTCATAGACAACAAGAAAGACTTTGTCTCAAGTGCCAACTCAAACTAACAACCTACAGTCCCTCATTCCCCACATGTTTGTCCCACCCAGGAAGTGTACCCCTTCTCTGCTCAACAGTCCTTCGGCTACCCCACTTCTTTTCCGGGCTTCAGCAACATGCCGGACAGGAAGTATCAGAGCATTGTAGTTGCAGTTTAGCACCTTCAGGAAATCAATTCCCAGAAATTCTCTCACTTGATGAATTGCTCACGGGCCTGAAAACCCACCTCTTCAATATCCCATGAGCCTGAAAACCCGCTTCTTCAGTCCCGCTCCCAAGCTAACCAGCTACACTGATCTGAAATCGGATCCAGAAGTCTGATAGGGCTTGAAAAATGCTCAAAAATGAAAGTGCTCAGAATCTGGCGAAACCAACACCATTGCGTTTGTCTCGTCTTCCTGATTCTGGCGGTATATTTACTTTGTCAAATGGGCTCCGTATGCGAAATTTATTGCGTTCTGATCGGAAGCCCAAACAGGTAAAAAGTCAAAGGTCAACTGGTCAAAAAGTCAATACTGATGACATCAGCATGTTGACTGTGCAGGAGATGATGTGGCACTCTCTAGCTGATGGTGATTGGGCAGGTTCGTTGACAAGGTAGACATGTGGTAGGCAACTGGACCAGTCAATAACTGACAAGTGGCATTAATCCGTCAAATGGGGAGATGCCACGTGGCCCAGTCATGGACAGCCACGTGGCACCCAGTCATCAGTTGAAGTGGTATGTTTCAAAAAAATTGTTTTTGGGGTCCATGGGATTTGAACCCATGACCACCACCAAGCCTAACACCTTAATAAATGGTCCTTTACCAATGCGCCACATTAATTTTTATGTTATGAAACCCACATTATGAAATATATTGCAAAGTATTGTATGGAGAGGGGCCAGCGCTTGGCCATATGAACCCATATGACCCTGTCAAGGGGGCGCACGCTGGGAAAAAGGGGGCTAGTGCCCTATTATAACTATAAAGTGGGTTTATAACTAAATTTTGGGTTTTTAACAATATTAAACCTATTTTTAATTAATTTTCTCCATTTTTGGGAGTTATTGGGCAGTTTTGGAGCCTAAATTCTTGGAGGAAGTTGGATATGAGCAACCAACTTCCAAGATATATAACTCAGGCCTGTTTGAGGCCATAGAGGGCATTCAGAGAATAATTATGCTGAAGAGAAGCCAAGCCAAATCCATTTTGAGGCAGAGAAGCTTTTGAGGAGGAGACGTTGTCGGACCATTTCTGGGAGCTTCGGACATCCGTTTTGCGTGCCATTTTCTTTGCATGGTTCTAGAGATCTGGAAGAACATGACCAGATCAGTCTTGTAGCCATTTGGCATTGCAGAAATGTACTTTTGAGCTTTTGAGAAGAAATAAAGAAGCCTGGCCCGGAGACGTAGGCAAAATTGTGCCGAACTCCGTTATCAATCTACGTGTTATGGTTTGTTGTTTATTCTTTCATTTCAGATTTGCAAATGTATATATGGCTGTCATAATTTCTCTTCTTTCCTCATTCCTTCACTAAGTTTCTCAAATGGTTAATTAACGCATGCAAAATTAAAACTCAACCATAAGTCATTAAAAGATCCTACGGATCAAGTGGTATCAGAGCTAGTTGACGTTTGGATTTGAGTTGCATGTTAACCAGGGAA
>ML825703.1:14882-25766 GCA_009831015.1 Picea engelmannii | reverse complement strand
GACACACTAAGATAGACACATTAATCGACAGTGGATCTCAATCTAATCTAATCTCAGAAGAATTGGTTAAGCAATTGGGGTTAAAAACACAAACACATCATAAGCCTTACACACTTAAATGGATGAGCAATCATCATCAAATGCACATAACAAAACAGTGCACAATTAAATTTTCAATTTCATCTAAGTATGTGGACGAAGTAACTTGTGATGTTATGTCGTTAAGAGAATGTGGAATGATCTTAGGTAGTCCATACTTATTTGATCGTAAGGCAATCTTCTACAGGACAAAGAATCAATATCAATTCACTAAAGCAGGTCATGATTATGTGGTTCATGCTCATCGTGTTAAAGCAAACAAAACACTTCAAACAAGGGAACAATTAACGAATGCAGTTGTTTCAAATGAAGTAATTGATCTTAAGCAAGAACAAAATATGGTTGTTGAATGGAAAATCAATCATAAGTTGCTTCAAGATAAGCTCATGTCGTGCAAATACTTCAAGTATATCAGTTCATTTGCAGTTGTCTTTTTGATGCTGTCATTAGAAATGTTTTCTACATGGATGATAGTGGCTTCAGTAAGATGTAACAGGGTTCAAATGGCTAACAATATACTGTCAGTTGTCATGATTGTTGTGTTACAGTTGATCTTGATGAGACAGGTGCACATGACAGAGTTCAGAGACAGAGAGCAAGTCGGGTGGCCTATCCCGAGCTTGTTGACTGGTCAGTAACCTTTTGGGAACCAAAAGGTATTATTGTGGGGAGGTGTGATCCGAAATCGGATCTAGAAGCCTGATAGGGCTTGAAAAATGCTCAAAAATGAAAGTGCCCAGAATCTGATGAAACCAACACCATTTCATTCGTCTCGTCTTCCTGATTCTAGCGGTATATTTACTTTGTCAAACGGGCTCCGTATGCGAAATTTATCGCGTTCTGATCGGAAGCCCAAACAGGTAAAAAGTCAAAGGTCAACTGGTCATAAAAGTCAATACTAATGACATCAGCATGCTGACTGTGCAGGAGATGACATGGCACTCTCTGGATTATGGTGATTGGGTAGGTTCGCTGACAAGGCAGACATGTGGCAGGCAACTGGACCAGTCAATAACTGACAAGTGGCATTAATCTGTCAAATGGGGAGATGCCATGTGGCCCAGTCATGGGCAGCCACGTGGCACCCAGTCATCAGTTGAAGTGGTATGTTTCAAAAAATTGTTTTTGGGGTCCATGGGATTTGAACCCATGACCATCACCAAGCCTAACACCTTAAGAAATGGTCCTTTACCAATGCACCACATTAATTTTTATGTTATGAAACCCACATTATGAAATATATTGCAAAGTATTGTATGGAGAGGGGCCAGCGCTTGGCCATATGAACCCATATGACCCTGTCAAGGGGGCGCGCGCTGGGAAAAAGGGGGCTAGCGCCCTATTATAACTATAAAGTGGGTTTATAACTAAATTTTGGGTTTTTAACAATATTAAACCTATTTTTAATTAATTTTCTCCATTTTTGGGAGTTATTGGGCAGTTTTGGAGCCTAAATTCTTGGAGGAAGTTGGAGATGAGAAACCAACTTCCAAGATATATAACCCAGGCCTGTTTGAGGCCATAGAGGGCATTTAGAGCAGAATTATGCTGAAGAGAAGCCAAGCCAAAGCCATTTTGAGGCAGAGAAGCTTTTGAGGAGGAGACGCTGTCGGACCATTTCTGGGAGCTCTGAACGTCCGTTTTGCGTGCCATTTTCTTTGCATGGTTCTAGAGATCTGGAAGAACATGAACAGATCAATCTTGTAGCCATTTGGCATTGTAGCGATGTACTTTTGATCTTTTGAGCAGAAATAAAGAAGCCTCCCCCACAGAGAAAAGGCCCAGAGACGTAGGCAAAGTTGTGCTGAACTCCGTTATCAATCTACGTGTTATGGTTTGTTGTTTATTCTTTCATTTCAGATCTGAAAATGTATATATGGCTCTCATAATTTCTCTTCTTTCCTCATTCCTTCACTAAGTTTCTCAAATGGTTAATTAACAAATGGAAAATTAAAACTCAACTATAAGTCATTAAAAGATCCTACGGATCATACACCAACACAAAATGGATATGGACACAGTTCAGGTATAGTGAAATGAAGGTACGAGGATAGCTCAATGACTCTGTGAAGGCTGATGGAATAATGGTTGAATCAATGAAGGAATGATGGAAGAGTGTCCCCCAAAATGAACTAAATTCCAACAATATGTATGCATGTCTCCAACTTGACACTTGTCATGTTGGGAGCTACTTTGGCCCACTTGTCCCCAACTTTGAACTTAGGATAAAATAATTATCCATACTTTATACTTAAGAAATATTAATATGATATTCCTTTTTGGCTTAAGCTCCCTAGCTTAGCCCCTTTCCTTAAATTAGCCCCTCCCTTTCGCTAACTAGTGGATTTTAGTCCCCCATCTCTTTTATCATGGTCGGTCTGCATGCAATGATGTATTTTATATTATGATGAGACATATACAAAAATAGGCGCACTGGCCTTTAACATCTAGGCTCTCTGGCCTAATCAAAACATACGCATCCTAGCTTATAATAACTGGCTCACCAACGTATAAAACATACCACATACACAAAGAATCGTTGGCCTCACAATCACGTGCACTTAAGATGTTGTGCACGGTATCCTGGAATGTGCACACAAAGAATCGTTGGCCTCACAATCACTCTGCAGTACATGCACGCACTATGCCATGAAAGGTGCATACAAAATGATGTCAGACAGCTCACTAGCTTAAGTACATTTGCATTTACATTTACAATTGGGTTCGGCCTTAGGGATGTTACAATTAAATAGATTAAATAGATAGTTTTATTTTTCTTATTGTCATGATTAAGTTAAATTCCTTTAAGTAGGGTTTTTGTTTTCTTTCTTAGGACTATCCATTGATCCATTGTTCAAAAATTACTTACGGTAAATAGTTTAAATTTCTTGATAGGGTTTGATCATTAATAGCCTTTGCTTGAATAGATTAGTTCTCAGATAGCCCATTTACTTAATTAGACTATACTACCTCTAGCCTTTCTGCCTTGGCATATATAGTGCTACAACTCTAAGTTTACTTACCTCAGGTTGACAATTTAATTAAGGTTTTTAATATTTTTTAGTGCATATAGAACACCCATCATTTTTGGGAATCCTCTTATGTACCTAGGAGGCCATGGTAGCCTAGGAACCAACCTACATACCCAAATCTACAACCCCAAATTCCACCCTATTATAAACAACCACAACAGTGGAACTCACCAAGTTGGAAAAACTGGTCTACACAGTACCAACATCCTTTACTTCAAGGATGGAGAGGAGGGAATAACCAAGAAAAACCTCAAGCTCCACCTATCCCTGTGTCCAACCATCCTTACCCTTAGTTTCCACCGAACACTCCATAGCTTCTGCCAGGTTTTGTTCCACCACCTTTACCTTATTCCACAACAACAACAACAACAATATCAGAATACAAGCTCCCAAAGACCAACACTATTACCGGTACAACCAGTGACCAATCCCAATAATAAGCCCACTCAACCTCTTCACAATGTTGAGATACACACCTTCCCGACATATGTTGTTACTCATGTTCCATTACATGAGATTCATCTAAGGTCGGGAAAAGTTTTGGGCAGGCAGAGACCTTCAATGGTCATCCAATAAGAAGAAGACGAGGAAACCCCCAAACAACCTACAAATGACACTAGGTGGGAAGATGTTATTATTCCTAAGGACCAAGAACCCAAGCTTCCCCAAAATGAACCTTCACAAATTACGAAGGCCCCTCCTTATCCAGAAAGATTAGTAATCGAGAAACCTACCACCCGACTGGAATTTGACATCTTGAATGAATTGAAGAATATTTGTGTCAAGATTCCCTTGCTACAATCCATTAAGGATATTCCAATCTACAGTAAGGTAGTCAAATAATTGTGTGTTAAGAAGCCAGGTAGGAAGCAGAAGGACCCTCCTATAGTACATTTGATAGGAGAACTTTCTGAATACATATCAGAGCAATCGAAACTAGCAAAATATGGGAACCTGGGAAACCCTGTAGTGACCATAACCATTAATGAGGTCTCCATTGGAAACACTCTCATAGACCTAGGGGCAGTCATCAATGTTATGATCGCTACTACCTTGGAGAAAATACAGTTAAAACCTCTTCTTAGACCCACACCAACCATTTTGGAATTATCATATAAGACTAGCATTATACCTGAAGGAATTTTGGATGATATCATAGTTACTTTAGCTTCATGGGAGTACCCAGTAAACTCTCTGGTCATCCACTCAAAGGATCCTACCAAAGGCCATCCCGTTATTTTGGGAAGACCTTGTTTAGCCACAGCCAATGCATTTATTGGTTGTAGAGAAGGAGAAATGACCATCTCAAATGGACTCTCTATCCAAAAGCTCACCATATACCCTCTAGCCCAACCTATCATGGAGAATCTATGGTGGATTGAATGTCCATACGAGAATGAGGACTGGGAAGAACCTATATTGCCAAGTGACCATGCCTGGGCACTTTAGGAGCACACAATGGAAAATGTGCTAAACCAATTTATTTCTGCTATCACGTGTGTTGATTTTCCACAATCTTTTCCCCAATTTGAATACATGTTTGGGGAAGAATTTCAGGAACAATTGGACCCATCCAGTTTGTCTTCAAAATATTTTATCTTCAAGATAGATGAGTCTGCCACATCTTATACTATGCCCTACAAGATTAATCCAGGAAAATTTCTACATATAAACTATGGGCTAGATGCAGACCAACAAAAATAGTTAGTAAGTATCCTTAAATAATAATTAGGAGCATTCGCCTGGGAATACACTAACATGAAGGGTATACACCCTGACACATGCATCCATCACATATATACCTGAGGGGAAGTAACACCTGTTAGGAAACCCCAGAGAAGGATGAACCCAACACTCAAAGATATAGTAAAGGAGGAGATCCAAAAGTTAGTAAATGTCTGATTTATTTATCCCATCTCCAACAGTAAGTGGGTGTCCCCGCTTGTAGTGGTTCCAAAAAAGGTGACCAGAAAATGGAGAATTTGTGTTGATTTCCGGGAGCTCAACAAAACCACTCTGAAGGATTACTTTCCTCTTCCTTTCATTGACCAAGTTTTGGATACCCTGTCTGGAAAGAAGTATTTCTCCTTTTTAGATGGATATAGCGGGTACAATCAAATTCTCATAGCACCTGAGGATCAGGACAAAACTACCTTTACTTGTCCTTGGGCAACCTATGCCTATAGGGTCTTGTCATTTAGATTATGTAATGCTCTTGCTACATTTCAACGAGAAATACTAGGGATATTTGTTGATCTTATTCATGATTTTGTGGAGGTTTACATGGATGACTTCATAGAATATGGAAATACTTACCAGGAAGCCTTAGATAACTTAGAAAAAGTCCTTATCAGATGCCAAGAAATAAACCTGTCTTTAAGTCATGAAAAATGTAAAATGTTGTTGACTGAAGGAGTAGTTCTAGGACATCATGTTTCATATGAAGGGATCAAAGTCAATCCTGCAAAGATTGAGGTCATCGTAAGACTTCCACCCCCCAAAAGTCAGAAAGAGGTGAGAATATTTCTTGGACATGTCAGATATTACTAGCAGTTTATTGAAAATTTTACAAAGATTGTTGCACCTATGTTTGGATTTTTAATAAAGGATGTCGATTTTTCTTGGACTAAGTAGTGTCAAACTGCCTTTGAAACCCTAAACACTAAGTTGTCTTTGGCTCCAGTTTTTAGAGGGCCCAATTGGACTCTCCCATTTCACATATCTATTGATTCCTTCAACACCGCAATAGGAGGAGTATTAGGGAAGAAAGAAGACCAACAATCCTATGCCATTTATTTTGTAAGCAAGAACTTGTCCCCTGCCGAGCTAAACTATATAGTTACCGAGAGGATTAACCCTTTGTTACAGTTGCATAAGACCGGGACATTTGGCTAAGGAATGCCCTGGAAAGAGACCTAGTTGCCTCTATTGCAAATCTATGGACCATGAAGTATTGGATTGCCCTAGAATGATTTCTAAGGTTGAAAGAATAAATATGAGCCAAGAAAACCCTAAGGCAGATCCAAAATTGAGATTATGACAGAACCCCAGAAAGAATCAGAGAAAGTATTACTACATATGCAAGGAACCCTAAATGACCACCGACATGTCAACTTATTAGAGATATTTAAATAAGAAGAGTACAATGAAGTAAGAATAGGAGACTTCGACATTGATTGTGTTCTGGATGAGGAAACACAGGTGAATATCATGATAGAAAGAACTTGGGAAGCTATAGGAAAGCCTACTATGATTCCTTCATTAGAAGGAATAGGATTATTCAGAGGAAAGTTGATAACCTTATGTGGAAGACTTACTAGGATATCTATGAGTGCTCATGGAACTTCTAAAAAGGAAGAATTTGAAGTTGTTAAATTTATTGAGAACAACGCTCCATTTGCTATGTTTTTAGGAAAACTGTGGGTTGAAAAAGATCAGACCAGAAGGAAAGAAGAAGAAGTCTTAGAACAAAAGAAACAAGAATTGAAAGATTTCATGACTAGGAGAATTGCACACTTGATTGAAGAACATGAGAACCAGGCGAAGCTACTTCAAACCAGAGATTTGGATGTTGAAGTTGGAAGAACATTAGAAGACCTAAAAAAGATGAAGTACATATTCTAGATATAGATGAAATATTACCCTTGATTTCTAGGAAAGAACCTCAACAGCGCGAAGTTACTCTGCCGAAAGAAGATAAGAACCAGAATGGAAAATTGAATTCTGAGACGAAGCTCACTAGAAAGAAGGCTAGAAAACTAAGTAAGAAGAGAGATAAGATTGAAAAGTTACAGAAGCTTCCCGAGGAAACTTCGCAGAAGGAAAATTTGCAAAATTGGAGCTTCTCCATAATATCATAACAATGTCACATGGCACTTCGCCATGGAAAAGCAATATAGTCGTTAGAGAAAGTATAATTGTTCGACCAACGGCCTGAATGGGTAGAAAGGCATTTATGGTCAAAAAGTTCGCCACCAGACCGTTGGGACCACGCCAAAATGGACATAACTGAGTTAATGAAGGCTTCTCGCCCGTTGCAAGAGATTTGTTGCCAAGTTATCTATTTATCCTGTCGTTCCACACAATGAGAACACTTTTTCCAATCATGACTATCGTAGCTCGCAACATAGTTGATTTCGCACAGTGATTACCATGTTAGTGCCATCTATCCCATTGCATTAAACTATTACACTTCAAACCCAAGACATTCAACCATGAGCGTGCATGTCGGACGAGCTTAGCGTTGCAGAGAAAATTGTCGAGGAAGTTCTTATTGACCTAATGACTGAAAGGGTAATGTCTGAAAGAACGATGTCTGCAAGTATTCAAGCATCATCAATGAGAGGAATGCAAGCCTCTCCTTCGACTGCTCGCGAAGTCGGATCATCCCGACCATCAGTAGAAAAGAGAACTAAACACAAAGATGACCTAGACAATGCAAAGCTAATCCCGTCCATATTGCCCAATTACATCCCACCTCTGGTCAGGGAAGTGAGTCAAGATAGTGTGCCAAGAGAATATGAGTACACCATGATTACTGCGTACCTCCCGAAGGGGATACGCACAGCTCGGGCACAACAAGATAATATCACAGAATTGAAGTTCAGTGACTTCAACCTCAGAGATCACAAAAACTATAGTATGCCTGCCCCATATAAGTACCTGACCAAGACAAAGAGGAAGAACTTGAAGATAATCCCTCAGTCGTGGACGATGAACCTAGCACAATCCACTATGTTAAATGTCATGAAGATCCCACACTTTGGAAGGCACCAGGAAGTGAATGCATGTGTCAAGTTATTGCTTTCATGTTACCATGGTAGCTACCTATGGCTAGATCGTCAGATTACAGTCGACCCAACATTGATCGATAGGATCACAGACTTGAGTATGCAAGGACCCAATCCACAGGAGTTCTATCCAGGAAAATCCAAAGACCGCGCACTAGCACAGAAAATCAAGAATACATATGGCGATGTCGAAAATGGAACGCGAGGCTACAAGGTAGCCTCCATTGTGCCTCACCTGTTAGTTAATTGCATGAAATTTGGTAAGGAAGAACAAACCTACGCAGGTCACATGATTTTTTGTTGACCTCATGGGAAAATACGTAGAAGTTTTGCAGATGAACTGGGCGAATTACCTGGTGAATCACCTAGAGCTAGACTAACGTGAAGCCCAGGATCAGGGCTATGAGTTTCATTTCAACTAGCTCTTGATCCTTATGGCCTTTGTTGCCTGGGAGATGTTGGAAGGTGCGACCTTCTCGGATATTGAACCATTCAAACCGCTTGCTGAGAAGTTTGCTACCCTTTGGTACTCAAGTGATATGAACAAACAGTGGTAGTCGAACGTTGTTTTTCATACGTACTACCTTTAGTTGAAGAGAGCCATAGAAGCAGAACCTCGCATGACTCCTAACACCTTATAGATATTTCGACCTCTGATGAATTTCTGCGTAGATCGACACTTTCATATACCTTACAACACGAGCCGATGAACATAAGGAGCAGTTGTTGTCGTACTACAAGCTCACGAAAGAGGATCTTGAAAAGATCACTAAGGATTGGTCGGCAGACCTCCTTATTCCAGCAAACCCTGTAAAGATGTTCAACCCTGATAGCCTAGAAACCACACGTGATACACCCATACCCAGCAAAATGAAGAAGAACGAAGAGGTCCAAGAATTAAGCAGTGCTTCAAGAAAGACTGCTTCAGTATCACTTGACCGAGGGGGTGATGACGAAGTAGAAGAAATAAATGGTACAGGAGCCGAACAGAAGCAAGGCGAAGTAACACCACCGAGAGATGATACCAATCCCCTGAAGAAAAGGAAGGTTTCTTCCTCGAAACCTTCATCCCGGAAGAAATCGAGAGCCACCGTGACCAAGATGAAGATCGTTCTTACTACTGATGATTTCGACTTCATCATAGTCCCCCTCAACGACGCTTCGCTAGAAATTGTGGAGAAACAAGACGCTAAGCAGGAGGAAATGTATGACAAACTTAAGGTTGAGTTATGAGGGGTACAACAGGCCCTTCAGTCTAGCCGTGCAATGTCCATTGTGCCCTTGCCATCAGGAGAACCAGAGTTGGGGGATGAGCCAGCCCAACTCTATCGATTAGTTGATGCGGTCGAAGCTCATCTTTGTCGCGCACAAAAAGAAGCCAGACAAGCTACCCAGACCTTGAAGAAAGTACAAGGTGACATTATAGAACAACACAAAATAGAAGAACATGAGAAGGTTGATCTCCAAGATGAGTTTGAAGCGGAGAAAGAACAGATGTAGCAAGAGAAAGAACAGTTGCTCGCAGAGCAACTCGAAGTAAAAGAAGCAGTAAACAGAGCCCTTCGCTCTATGATAGGATTAGAGATACAAGCTGAAGACGGAGTCACACATCAAGTAGAGCATCTCGCGGAAGCCATCCAGTAGTTACAACAAAGAATAGCAGATTTAGAGCTCCGCACAGTGCCCAACACTCCGCAGGATGTAAGAGATCAAAGAGAAGTGATTGTTAGGAGCGCAGTCGAGAGAATAAAGGTTCTTGCCATGGAATGCAAGCAACTCAGTGATTGCAGTGCCCAGAATTATGAGAAACCCACTGAGAATGCAAAACTGAACGCACTAGAGTCACAGCTCCAGGAGGCGAAGCAACAAGTAGAAACAATACAAGCACAGTTGAAGCCCCTATCGGTTGTGGAAAGAATGAAGTGATCCCAAGAGTAGCGCATTGCCCAGCAGTAGTTCCATACTATTCAGAGAAGAGTTATGGAAGTAACTCAGAGGCTCCAACCTTTACAGGATTAGGCTTACCAACTATTCACAGAGATTGAAGGTCAAGGAGCAGAACTGGAGCAAGTTCTTGATGCAGTAGAACAATGCCTGGAAGGACCTGTGAACGAGGAAGTCATCCAAGAGTTTGCTAAACAAGAGGCAGTGGCACAAAAACAAGGCAAAGCAGCTCAAGACAAGCTCAAGGCTTTCGAAACAGAACTACCCAGATCAGAGTGACTAGGGATGAGTCACAGGTGAGTGATGGGGGCATGTTGGCCCTTGACAAAGTTTTGAGGATACTTGGTCATGATTGACCTATTTTTGGGACTTCGACAGGCTGTCAAAGAAAGAGCGTGAGACGAAGAGGAGATCACGAGATCTTGGCCCCTTTTTAGGGATTTTTGGGTTTTGGGATCATGTAACGGGTATAGGAAGGTTGGCCCATGGGTTTACCCATGCCTAGGCCCACTTTTGTAATATATATATAGAAGCTAGGCAATGTAGAAAATAGTAGTGATCGATCTATGTGATCGAAGGATTGTAAGTGCTTTGTGCATACTATGTAAGACTGGTAAGGCTAAGTGCAAGGGACTGTAAGAGATCGAGAGAAGGCTTTGTACTAAACCTAACTTGGGGAAGGAGGATCTAGCGAAGTGCACAGATCTTTTGTCCTATACGGAGTAGGGTTTTTTAGGCTCTCTGCGTGTAATTGATGAATAGAAGATAATAGAAGAGAAGAAGAGATGGTGGATGTAGCCCCTGGGGAGGGTGAACCACGTATATGTTGTGTTGCTCTGCTTTGTGTGATGTATTGGTGTGTTTATGTGTGACTTTCTATGATATAGATGAATGTTAGATAGAATTGATGTTGATTTGTGCTTAATAAGGAGAAGGAATGTTAGATCTGACCTATGTGAGTATGCTTAGTGCCTGAATCTACTAGATCTAATATGTTCCTTTTATCCTAAGTGTTATTA
>ML825703.1:0-14782 GCA_009831015.1 Picea engelmannii | reverse complement strand
CATCATCACATTCCTTTGTTTCTCGAGGGCCTCCTCGAGCAACATTTTGATAGGATCTCATGCTCCCTCATCTTTCTTTTCTTCCCCCATGGGCGGTCGTCGGGGTTTGCGAGGCTGATCTTGCAAAGGTTCAACCAGATCGAGCCCCAACTCCTTATATCCCGATCTCGTTGGGAACATGCAAAGAAGGATTGAGAATGAGCAGACCGTTCTGATACCACTAATCCAGATTTATGTAGGAACACAATGAAATACATAAATACACATAAACACAGAGATGCAGCGGAAATAAGACTTCATTTCATTAATAACAAATGACTGAAATATGCTTACAGACAGAATGGAAATAAACTAGCTAGGGCGCTGGTAGCTTATCTCTGAGAAGAGATGTGGTTGCTATTCGCATCCATGAGAAGATGATTACAATGAGGCTCTAGAGGCCTTTTTACAATAGACGAGAATGCCAAAAGTCATAGACATCCAAAAACCTAACCCTAGGAGATGAAGAGCCAAAAGTCATGTGAGCCCCATTTGGGTAAGTTAGTACATCAACTTCCCGGGGTCGTAACTTTTGCATACGATCTTCGTTTTAGGCGTGTGATAGCTCGTTGGAAAGGTATTGTCGAGGAGATTCATTTTGGGGGCTCAGTCATGCCTGCGGCTATCATTGAGAACCTTGATCTCAAAAAAACTTCATTTAGGCCCTCAAAATGGCCCCGAAAGTTAAAACCTGCTAAAAATAGTAAATTGCCAAAACTGCCAGAAAACTGTTCTAAGCCAGTCAGAAAAGGTGGGTGGCCACCGATATCCACCTGGATCAGTTCACTGCTAAGTGCTCTATTAAATTATTAGAATCACAGATCTATGTCCCAGCTAAGGTTGTAGACATCTAAGTCCTGCAACCACCCCTGCCTCTACCTCGGGTGAGACTTCATCTGCTTCGCAGGTGTTGCTGAAAGGGTCGGTAGTTAGGGTTTTGTTGGTGCGTTGTTGTAGCATTGAACCCTGGGTCTACCCCTATGCCAACAGGATACTAGGCAGTTATTGTCTCATTTGTCACCTCATGAAAAGCGTAAAATTATCATGCAAAGTACCAATTACTCTTGGGTTGGCCATGACCTTTTTCGTACAGGTCCTGATTTGATTATTCGCAGATGTGTCTGAGAGGATGAGGTACCATAAATACTACGAAGTTTTCATGATGCACCATGTGGTGGCCATTTTTCTGACAAACGTACAACATATAAGGTGTTACATTCAGGTTACTATTGGCCTAGCATTTTCAAGGATGTTGCCAAGTATGTGAGGGGTTGTGATAGTTGCCAAAGGATCGGAAGACCTACGTCAGCTGACGAAATGCCCTTGCGTGCCCAAGTTATGATATAACCTTTCAAGAAATGGGCCCTTGACCTTTATAGGACCAATTTCACCCATGTCTCGTAAGAAAAATAATATTTTGGTTTGTATAGATTATATCACCAAGTGGGTAGAGGCAAAAGCCCTATTTAGGGCTACAGAAAAATCTTTTGTCGAATTCATTTATGAAGACATCTTTACCCGTTTTGGTGTCCCTCATGAAATTGTTACAGACCAAGGCACTCAATTCACTTCCAAACTGATGAGAGAGCTAACAGAGAAATATGGGATTAAACACTGTAAATATTCTCCATACCACCCACAAGCTAATGGTCAGGTAGAATCTACAAACAAAGTTTTGGAAGCTATCTTAACCGAGATTGTTCAATTACATCATCAGGATTGGGTTGATAGGCTTCTAGAGGCTTTGTGGGCATATCGGACCACCTGAAGAAACACCATTGGACATACCCCTTATGAGCTGGTGTACGGGAAACAAGTACTTCTACCAATGCAATTCCAAGTAAGGACCTTCTGTATTTCCACATAATTGGGATTAAACCTAGATGAGGCTAAAAAAAAACGAGCCCTACAATTGAATGAGTTGGATGAGATCAGCTAAGATGCCATCCAACGAACAATGTTAGTCCAAAACCAGAGGAGCAAGTGGCATGACAAGTTTATTAAGAAGAGACACTTCCAACTTGGTGATTAGGATTTGTTGTTTGATTCCCGATTTAAAACCTTCAAAGCAAAACTCACCACTCGGTGATTGGGTCCTTATGAGGTAGTCATTGTATATGACAATGGAGCTGTGAAAATCAAAAACAATTGACGATGGATGAGTCTCCTTTGTAGTAAATGGACATCGACTCAGATTTTATCACAAGCCCATTTCCAAAGAAGATTTTCTACAGGTCATGTCGACTGACAAGGCATTGGCCTTAGTAGATGGGGAAGTCCCCCCTTGTTCTTGAATGTTTTCTGAATTTTCTACTGTACATATGTAAATAGTTTTGAATTTTGTTGATAAGCAATTCTAGAGATTTATGTAGATATTTATTTCACCAGGAATAGACAGTTTCAAGGAAATATAAAAGAAGGATTTTTCTTCAAAACATTGTTACACTTGAACCTTGTTGTCTGCTAAGCATCAAATGAATAATGACTTGTTGTAATTAGCCATATTTTTGCAAAAAATGTCATCTTCTCTTTTTCTTAAGGCATTTAAAAAAAAAGTTACTCTTGAAAATGTCCACCACTATATAAGGAAGTGATACCTTAACCATCAAGCTTAGAGGTCTCTCATGCAGTTTCCCCAAGAAACCTGAGTAAGTGAGTAAAGTATCTTTATTAAAGAGTAACAAGGAGGTTTGATTAGCGATTAGTCATGGAAACATCACAATAACTTACAAAAGAAGAAAGTGAGTTGAGCCTAGAGATACCTTTATGTTCTTTTCGAATGGTACCATCCACTACACACCAAAAATCTTGATTATATCATATCTTTAGATAGGCCACGTCCGCTTAAGTACCCCTTACATCAGGACAATCACTAAGGAATATAACGGAAATTCATCCTCTAACATAAATACCATCCCAATTGAAAAAAAAAAAAGTTGATTTCAGAGTTGTCCTCCCATCTTCTTGCACAAAGAAATCTTATATTAAAATATTAAAAGATGGAGGGTCGGTCTCTGAGGGTGTAAGAGGCTAACCCATCGGGATACCGAACAGGTCCACTGGCAGCGGGTATCGGCCTATGGTATGACTAGTTAAACCCGCCGGAGTATTGAACATGCTTGTTGGCAATGGGGCATTCTACCTAGCGAGGATGGTAATATGACAAAAAATAAATAACAAATTTAAAATTGTCATGATGTACGACATTACTTGTAGACAAAACTGACATGATGTAATGTCCCCACTTTGGGACATCATCACATTTTAGAGGTTTATGATGACTAGAGAAGCCAGATGGATGTTATAGCGAGTACATGGATTATTGAGAGGAATTTTGGGGTCTGTCTTGCATCGCTCATCCCATTTCATCATTATGATCCATTCCGCATAGGTTGGCCTTGGTTTCGTTGCATTCCGACGATTTCCATGATTTTGAGTATTTTGAGCTATAAGTTAATTAAATTCACTGAAGAGGTCATTTTGGGCACATTACTTTGAGGAACCTCTCAGTGTAATAGCTCATTGGAATCCAGAGGAGCAACACTACAGGATGGGATGGTGAGAAGTAACTTTCAGTGGCCAGGGAAGCCACAAGGAGAGATAAGGCGTTTTTCAGAGGTAAAAAGATTAATTAATTAATTAATTAAATATTAATAAAATGAAAGTCACTTTGGAGGAAGAAGGTGAGTAGGAAGTATAAAGGAAAGGCAAGGGCCTCTATTGATTCATTCAGGTATGATTATCATTTTGATATCTGGCTTCTAGCTAGAGGGCCCATCTCTTGGGGGTTTTGAGGGTTTTGACTTAACAAACCCTAGAGGATGATTCAATGGTGAAATATTCCACCTAGCTTGTTCCAAGCTTGGCCTCGGAGATGCAATACTCTCTCACACCATTTTAGTTCCAGATCTACTCAGTTGCAGGAGGATTCTACATTAGTTACAGGTGCAGAGGGAGAGAGGGCACACCAGTTGTGGGTTTCCAGCAAGAGGGGCGCACCATCCATTGAGGGAGGATTCATTCTTGCTAAGGAGAAGAGCTTTTGGGAATCCAGGTATTGGGTTTTCCTTGCAGGTACCATAGCACCATTATTGGATGTTTTCGAAGGTACTCTTATGGAAGATTGATTTGCATTTGAGAGTGGGACGATTTCCCTAAGAGGAGGGCACATCATTCTTTGGAGGGTGGCTAGATCTAAGGGTCTAGCAGGTATTTTTCCTAGTTGAGCATTTGGGTTTTCATTGTCGTGCCCCGATCTATCATTCTAGTGGATTGGTGGAGTTGTTGGAGGTCTCTAGGAGGGAGGCTGAATTATCTAGGTTTATAGGCATCTAGGGGGGCGCACCATTCCTTGGAGGAGATTCAGATCCATAAGGTTTGAGAGGGATCTTGGAGATTTTAGCACTTGGGTTGTTCTTGCAGTGACCTGATCTACTACTCCACTCATTTTGGACTCATTTTGGAGACTCCATTAGTTGATCAGATAGGGGGGACTGACAGGTTGATGGAGCACTTACTTACAGGATCAGTCTGTAGTGATGAGGATGCACTCCTTGTTAGTCGGGATGACCATAGCACGTGTCTGGACACATCTATATGGGATCCAGGTGCAGATGATAGTAGCAGGGTGAGTGCACCGGAGGATACGGCTGCTCATACAGGATATAGTGTGATTTAGAGGGAGATAGCATCTAGTGATGGGATGTAATGGCATACAGGAGGACCCAGCAGCACAGCAGACAGTGGGCAATTTAGCACGTTATCTTATGTAGAGAGTGTTTTTGGGCATTCCAGAGTTGACACTAGCAGTGAGGGGTATGAGGTGGCACCTCAGCCTTACTGTGATCAGGAGTCACACCACTTAGCAACACAATTGAGATTTAGTGAGGATATGATCATGGCAATCACCAGGCGCAGTGATGATATTCATGCATTGATGGCAGATTACTGCTAGAGAGCATCAATGGCACATGGTAGTTCAGATGAGGGGTTTGCCATGGATGGTTTTTATACTCTCAAGGAGAGGGTATCTGTGATGAGGACCGACTACCAGCAGTTGTTGGCTAACGGGGATTACCTATTGCAGATTGGTGAGATGTATCATGAAGCTCTGAGGGAGCAGGAGTTAGAGGTGGACAGACTTACTCAGAAGTTGGAGAGCACTCGAGGATTCTTGAAAGGCACACAGACAACCTTTCAAGAATCAAAATCTAGGTCAAATAATCATCTTGAGGATATTTGTCAGAGATCCACTTCATTTGTCTTAGTGAACACTTAGATATATCATTCAGTCACGTTGCTAGGAGATGTTGGTGTTCTAGCAGAGGAGCACAAGTTGATGGAGGGCACTTCCATTTCTGTCCCAAGAGAGTTTGACCTCCATATAGAGGTTGATCCAGCAGTATGCCCATGATCTATGATGCAGCATGAGTCTACGGGAGACGACATGAGTATGTCGGATCATACAGTAAGGAGTGATATTTCACTGAGATATGTTGAGATACACAGTTAGTTTCAGAAGGATGTATCAGATTGCATGGAGGATACACACTTAGGGGAGTATGCAGATGTCACTCCTTTGTAGCAACACACAGTTATGAGATCACACCTTCTTCGTTTCAGCAGTTGCATGGGAGATGAGAGATGGAGATTGGTTTACCAACAGTTGGGGAAGCTACCTCTGGTTGTACTGGATGGTTGGGATTCAGTGATGACCACAAGAGAGTATTTATCATGGATACTGATGGACAAGCTTCTGTTCAAATCCTTGGGATTGACCAAAGCATGTGACACCTCCCAGTCCTACAGTCAACTGCAGATGCTTCTGTTAGCCTATCCTAGCACTTTTATCATAGACAACGGGATGAAGAGGGATAGGTCGTGGCTGAGGGCATGGAAAGTGAGTAGGTCAAGACCACCTGACAGGAGTACTTTTATGGCATACAGCAGGTCAGAGGTGGACCGTGTTAGGTAGACAGTTGAGACTTGGTGCGTGATGGTGAGCATCATACACCAGGTAACGACAAATGAGCACACAAGGTTTTCAACAGTGATCAATCTGACACAGGAGCAGCTAGTCGAGACTAGAAGTGATAAACTTCCAAGTTTTCCATGGGATCTGGGAGTTCATTTTGTTAGAATAATGTTTTACATCATGTTGACCCAAGTTGCGCTAGAGAGACACACATTCCACCTTGGGTTGGTTTGGAGTGGGCCTCCAGGGATTTGTCCAATGGAGCGAGGCAAATTTTCACTCTTAATCATCATGATCGAACATAGAGATGGTTGGGTAGGTACTACTTCCATAGATATGTCTTTACAGATGTAGTTTCTGGTTAGCATGTCCAATGGCCATAGTTATTTTAGCTTGAGGATCCAGGATAGATGGATCTAGTATGTGTGTAGGGAGAAGACAGTCGTGGTCAGAGTAGTGCAAGGCCAACATGGTGATCTTCGACAGAGATTAGTGTGGGATCCAGGGATTACAGGGTTGAGCATTTCTCTGACTGACAGGGGCAAGTGGACCTTTGTAGGGGGAAGTTTTTTTGACTTTCCATTAAGCTTCAGTGTAAGGGAGAGAACATCTCTTGAGGGTGTCTCCTGGAGGTCTTGCAGTACCTTATTCTAGCATCAACAGGTGTAGTTGATGGAGGTCATGTTGATCTTGGTAGTAGCTTGGAGGATGGAATCATTCCAAGATGAGACCATGTGTCATGTGCAGGAGACTCACAGAGTTGGTATGTTTCAGGATTATGCTTCCCAGGGGCTAGCAGTTCATGACTTGATATGGGACTCAGGGAGCAGAGTGTATGATTGTTCATCTTTGGATGGGTTCTACTGTGTATCCCACAGGTGGACATGAGATCCTAGTATTATACTTGAGGGGATTTGGTTATTTCTTGAGGACAAGCAATTTTCTAGCAAGAAGGACTATAATGTCTCCATTTTGGCACATCATCACATTGCAGAGGTTTATGATGACCAGTGTAGCCAGATGGATGTTATAGCGAGTACAGGGATTATTGAGAGGAATTTTGGGGTCTGTCTTGCATCTCTCATCCCATTTCATCATTATGATCCATTCCTCACAGGTTGGCCTTGGTTTTGTTGCATTCCGAAAATTTCCATGATTTTGAGTATTTTGAGCTATAAGTTAATTAAATTCATTGAAGACGTCATTTTGGGCACATTACTTGGAGGAACCTCTCAGTGTAATAGCTCATTAGAATCGGGAGTAGCAACACTACATGATGGGATGGTGAGAAGTGACTTTCAATGGCCAGGGAAGCCACAAGGAGAGATAAGGTGTTTTTCAGAGGTAAAAATATTAATTACTTAATTAAAGTGATTTAATTAATTAATTAAATATTAATAAAATGAAAGTCACTTTGGAGGAAGAAGGTGAGCAGGAAGTATAAAGGAAAGGCAAGGGCTCCTATTGATTCATTCAAGTATGATTATCATTTTGATATCTGTCTTCTAGCTAGAGTCCCCATCTCTTGAGGGTTTTGAGGGTTTTGACTTAACAAACCCTAGAGGATGATTCGGTGGTGAAAGATTCCACCTAGCTTGTCCCAAGTTTGGTCTCGGAGATGTAATACTCTCCCACGCCATTCTAGTTCCATATCTACTCAGTTGTAGGAGGATTCTACATCAGTTACACGTGCAGAGGGAGAGAGGGCACACCCGTTGTGGGTTTCCAGCAAGAGGGGCGCACCATCCATTAAGGGAGGATTCATTCTAGCTGAGGAGAAGAGCTTTTGGGAATCCAGGTATTGGGTTTTCCTTGCAGGTACCATAGCACCATTATTGGATGTTTTCGGAGGTACTCTTATGGAGGATTGATTTGCATTTGAGAGTGGGACGATTTCCCTAAGAGGAGGGTGCACCATTCTTTGGAGGGTGGCTATATCTAAGGGTCTAGCAGGTATTTTGCCTAGTTGAGCACTTAGGTTTTCATTGTCGTGCCCTGATCTATCATTCTAGTGGATTGGTGGAGTTTTTGGAGGTCTCTAGGAGGGAGGCCGAATTATCTAGGGTTTCAGGCATCAAGGGGGGCGCACCATTCCTTGGAGGAGATTCAAATTCATAGGGTTTGAGAGGGATCTTGGAGATTTGAGCACCTGGGTTGCTCTTTCAGTGACCCAATCTACTACTCCACTCATTTTGGACTCATTTGGAGGCTTCCTTCAGTTGGGCCAAGTTATTGAGGAGCTTCAGCATTCTAGCAGGGCGTGACATCTTCCAGCTTGAGGGTTTAGCATTTCTTACGACCCAGATCTACTCTTGCATTGGTCTTCAGTGAGTATTTGGCCTTAGGAGGCTTGTGGCATCATCTATTGGAGCATTTTGTAGCAACACCTATCTTCTATTGTCTTTATTGGAGCCATATGATGTGCATTCCAGATTGGTCTCTCATTGTATTAGGTTCTTGCTTATTGTTATGAAATAAAGATCATATCTGTAGTTTTTTGGCTTGTCTATCATATTTCATATGGTTGAGGTATGTTACATTGCTTATCTTATTGTATGTTGTTGCAAACACATATATAATACATCATTAAACCCTAAGTTCAACCTAAATATTCATAGTAAGCAAAGTGTTTGACGAAATACCACAACCAGTACAAGTTTAAAAAGACACCCAAAACCGTGATGTTCCTTGCATCTTGGCTTGGAAACATTACAGTGGTATCAAAGCTTAGATTCCTGCCAGCCAGTGAGAATTAGCACATGCATACAGAGCCATAAGGAGAGATGGATGAGATATACTTTGAGATAACATGCTTGGAGATAATATATTCTAGCCTTATCAAGGAAACTAGGGCTCAAATAACCTTTCCACGATATGTAGCCTTAAGAAATCTGAGTTGGAGTGAAGAGGATGTTTTACATGGGATCATCGTAGCAGATAAAAAGAGAACAACAACAACTAGATGGATGGAAGAACATAGTGACCCCACACCCATTAGGGACACACAACTTTGCTACAGTTGCAAGGTGCCTTGGGAACCCGATCATAGGTGCAGGGGTAAGGATTAGAAGCACATTATTGAGGCCCACTATGACAATGATAATGAGGTGTGTGAGGGTGGAGCGATAGATGCTAATTTGGGGCAGTCTGATGATGATAATGACTCTTGCACAAAGGCTAGTGATAGTGACTCTTACACAGAGGCTGGTGATTATGGCACGCTTGAGGAGGATAATGACCCTTGCACATTGGATGAGCAGTGGGATGGACAGGATGATAGCACTTATGCTTCAAAAGTCATATCACATATTGTTGATGACCTTACACCTCAGCAGAGTGGTGACACTAGTGAGGACTCACACGTGTTAGCACCTACAGATGACCAACTTCCTATGGTGGTCGTGACACATATGTCATCTTTACAGAAACATATGACAACCACATCATATGAGGATAGAAGTAGCATAGAGGAGTCGTACGTGAGGGATGCACACCATGGACCTATAGATCCACAGATCGAGGAGGAGGTATAAGACGTAAGGACATTTGACCTTACACATACAGATCAACATGAAGAGATTGAGTCACAGATTGGGAACTAACTTTGAGACTATCTTGAAACTCTCTCGTCTACCTCTTCTTATCTATATATAAGATATCTTATCCTATAGGTGGGGCCATCTTCTAACCATCTCGTCAGACCAATCTGTGAAATTTATCTCTACACTTAACAAGTTGTAAATCTTCGGCTATTGGGAGAACTAATTGGTTTCCTATATTTTTTATTGTGAGGTGTCACAATACTTAGGTGTGGGGGAGGGGTTCATGAGTTGACAAATGATAACATTGCCTAGAAGAAGTGAATCTTTGTAAAAATTTATGTGTATTGTTTTCATGATACAAGTTATTACATCAACAATCATTTTATTTTTATTTTTATTTTTTGAAATGCTAATTCCTTGTGTGCTATAAATGGTTGCACATATCCTTAACAAACCACTTTATTGGCTTATTTTTGTTACAGGTTGTTCATTGCAGAATGGAAATTACATGTCTTATGTGAGTGGATTGAGTAAGCATGGTGACAAAATCAATAATAATGGAACACTTGCCTCTGCTCCTAATCAATTTGACTGTCAAAACCATTCCAAGACTGCAGGCTATCCATTACAGGAGGTAAAAATGAATTTCACACAGAGGTACCATATGGAGTGCCGTATGAGGTGTCATATGAGGTTCCGGATGAAGTGCCATATGAAAATATATACCAGTAACTATCCACAATTTCAGGTAACCAGGAATCAATGGAATTTATTTCAATTAGTTCATGGAAATCAAGATTGAATGATGCAAACCTTTGACATTTTCATGATCAAATGTCCAAGTCAAAGACTTGGACATTGATCTAACTTCTTATCATTATGATTGCCCTGAAAACATGCCTTCAAATTCGAAATCGCTCACACATGGCAACTCGTGCATGCATGTGTGCGACCATTCCACCCTAGACGCACTCAAAAATAGAATTGGGTTATCCCATTATGCCTCACACTCGCCTCTGCTCATTTTCATTCGCCCCTATTTTAAACATGCTCATCCTCTATTCATTTCGTTCCCCTACTTAATTGTGCTCGGCCTCCGTTTAAATTGTGCCATTCCTTGGCCTGATTGCACCCATCCTCTGTCAAATTTTGCCTCTATCCATCTTTCCCACACTGTCACGATGCCCAAGCAGTACGAGTCGTCTTCCTACACTGACCTCTTCGCCATCCCTGAATTTTCACCGTGCAGGGAAGTGTTTTTGCGCGCAGGCTGCGGGCCATTTTTGTTCCACTTGCAGGGCTATGGCAATGACATTTCAATGCAATTTGCCCTTTGTTTTGATGGAAAGACAACGTGCGTGGGGTATCTCACCTTTGGGGTCTTGGAGGAATCCATAGACGCAACCACAAAGCTTCTTAGAGTGGGGGATAGACGGTTTAAAAACCACCAGTTGCTAGGATTGAGCTATAACATGGTTTTTAAACCGGAATTTCAAAACATCTCTGGAGCTAAAGGATACTCCAAGGAGTGGATAAAAGAGGAGCTAATTAACTCTCTCATAGTCATCACTAGGCTGATCACGTGTGAAGGTAGATATTCCACCTTTAAAGCTTGTCACTTTCGATTATTAGCTCACTTTAAGTTCAATAAACCATTGAATTTCCCCTTCTACTTTTTAAAGAGATTGGAGAAGATGTACTCCCAAGTGAGGAAGAATGTAACCAATCCCCACAACAACCTCTTTCACCATGGCCTTATCAAACTACTTGTCTTAGCCGAATTGGAGAAATAGGGGAAAACTAGGGATGAGTTCATTTACCAATTTGCAAACCCTCACTTGACAATCAAGACTAGCAAAAAGACACTTGATCTAAGGACTATTTCTCCATTCAAACCCCACTCTCCAAAGACTCCAAACCCTCCTGCACAAGCCATTTCTTTACTGGAACAAATATCCAAGAAGCTAGTTGATACCCCTGCAGCCTCATCGGGAAAAAATACCAAGAAGCTTATTGCTAACCCCCCGATGCCTTCAACATCTCTTGATCCTACACCCAAAAATCTACAAGAAGTAATTCAACATGACTTTCCTGTAGTCCACACAAATAGGAGAGGAGATAATCAATTTAATAGAGGACCCTTTTGAAAGAGTACTCGGAGCACAAGAGGAAAACCTTATGCAAAATCCCTGACCACTTCGAACCCTATCCAAGTATCCTTCAATCTCGAAAGCCCTCACAAAAGACTTAGGGAAGTGTCTGCAGACGAATTGAAGCCTCAAAGAAAGACAAAATCCGAACCTACTTCTCCTCATCAACCCCCTATTACTCCTACCTCACAAATGCCTACCCCAGATCCTAAGAATGATAGACACTCTACATCTTTCAAGGGATTTAAGCCCTCCTCCGAGATATCTAATCCTGCTCTAGCCATTGAGAAGTTACAGTGGGAAAAATTTTAGCTGTTGCAACAATTGGAAGAGAGGAAGACTATGGACACACATCTTCACCATGATAATGCAATCCTCTAAGCAAAGGTGAATTCCCTTCAACGGTTGGTTGACGAGATGAACAAAACCAATCGCAACCTCAAGGCACAATTGAAACAACACAAGAGGCACAAGACAAAATCTTCACGGCAAGAAGGAGAATCTTCTAAAGTTGATCCTTCTCAGCAAGCTTAGTCATGTGGAGAAATTTCTTTTTGTTTGCAGTAGGACCTGCAAAATATTAGGGGTAATGTTGGGCCCTTGATATGGTTAATTTAATGATGATGATTAGATCCTTTTTGGCCAATATTGTATATGTATTTTCCTATTTTGAAGAAGCTTTGAAGGATTTCTGTATTAAATCGTCGTGGCTCATACCAGGTACATATGATTGATGTTTTATGATGGTTTTAAGTGTAATTCCGCATGTTTTGATGATTCCAAGAAGCTAACTCGTGATTTGTTTTTCACAGGGAAATATCGCAGGTCATTTTTGCATCTGGCACTCTGTCCGACACTCCATCCGGCATTGCATCTTGTACTCCATCCTGCACTAAAACTCTGGGCGAGTTGGTGGTTATCATATCGACGGCCAACGATGGACGAATCAGAGACATGGGTTTTGCTTGTGCTTGTGGCCTCCAGCTATTGTGCTTCTGACAACTTGGATTGGGTTGTTATGTTGGGCATTTATTGGCTCGCCTTGTTTCTAGAAGCCACCGACGGTTAAGACGCATTAATTGTAATTTACTGTTTTTGGAGGAGGTCGATCTCATAGCTTGTAAACTCTATAAATACCACATCATTGGTCAGACAAATAGTTAGGGAAGAGAAAAAGGATAGTTAAGCTCTGTTTTTCCATTTTCAAGACATTTTCTCTAAAACTGTGTTTTTAATTTTAATGTTGAAATCGTGTTGCTTGAGCTCGTGATTCATCATTGAGGAGTAGCCACGACCTGCTAGGGGCCCCACCAGTGGTCTGGGTGAATATTTAGTCAATTATCTTATGAATCTCATGTAGTGTAATAGTCATTTCTTTTATTTTCTGTACATGAGTTTTATTGTGTTTATTTACTGTGTAAATTGTTGTTCATAATTTAACTGCTTCAGTTCAGTTTTGCAGGTTATTATGAAGGCTAGTGTTAATATGCAATGGCCTTTTAATTAGTAGGAACCAACTTGCAAGTTTAGATACTAACCCCTGTGTGTAATCAGATAATAGTTAGATTTTCTATATGCTGAAATAGAATTTAAAACAGAGTTAAAACATAGTATCTAGTTAATGGTTTCTTTGGCAAGGTTTTGATGGATGATTAGTTGTTAGTTTTTATTTTAGTTTTCAATTTGATTATCTAGTTTGTTCAATTAGTTCTTAGTTTGTTTATCTTGTTATATGTTGAAATAGAAATAGGATTTGATTTATGTTTTATGAGTATTTCCCTTTGCAACTTATTTTGTTAAAATATAATTAGTTTCATTTACTTTATGCGATTTCCTTTCTAGATCTAGGTTGCAATTTTAATTCAAAGTTTGATTATTGAGTTTAGTTTTTAGTTATGAATCGCTAGTAGTATGAATTTGCTTACATTGTCATAGAATGCAATTGAATTTAATAGAATAGTGTTTTCCATACTGTTGATGGCTAATGCATAAATTGAATAATCACATGGATATGTAGGGTAGTTGATGTTGCCTCTATAATGGCTAAGTTCTCACTAGATTTCCTAATTCATACCTTTCACTTTGCTATAGAAGTTAATATTGAGTTTATTCCTATTGAGTTATCATTAATTGTTAAATGCCATCGTGATATCATAAGACACCAGAGACATAACCATCAACACTATATTTGAGTTTTCTTTCTTTTATAGATTAGAGGATAGTTTCCTTGCTTTTGTAGATTAGAGAATAGTCTTCTTGCTTTGGTAGATTAAAGAATAGTTTCTTATCGTAGATTAAAGAGTAGTTAATTACTTTTGTTGTCGTGATGCTTTGAATTTAGTAGATTAAGATTTCCTTTTGTAGATTAGAGGTACTTATGAAGTTTATCTTAAGAATAGAGTTCACTTGCTTATTAGTTTGATTAGTTACTTGTTGAGTCATTTTGATTAATTTACTTGTTGTAGAAGTTACCATAGGTTAGTTATTTGAATGCTTATTAGTTTACTTGCTAAATATGTTTCCATAGGTTAGTTTGAATAGGGTAGTTTCTTTCTTATTTATTTGTCTTAATAGGGTAGTTGCTTGCTTGTTCATTTGCTTACTTGTTGTTGCTCTTTGAATTTGAATAGATTAATTAGATTAGTTTGTTGTTGTTATTTCTCATTAAATAGATTAAATAGATAGTTTGTTTTTGCTTATTGTCATGATTAAGTTAACTTGCTTTAAGTAGGGTTTTCATTTGTTTTCTTAGGACTATCCATCGATCCATTGTTCAACAGTTACTTAGGGTAAATAGTTTAAATTTCTTGATAGAGTTTGATCATTAATATCCTTTGCTTGAATAGATTAGTTCTCAGATAGCCCATTTCCTTAATTAGACTATACTACCTCTATCCTTTCTGCCTTGGCACATATAGTGCTACAACTCTAAGTTTACTTACCCCAGGTTGACAATTTAATTGAGGGTTTTTAGTGTTTTTTAGTGCATATAGAACACCCATCAAGAAGAATCAACATCAACACCAAGGAAACAACGAAGTCAGCCAACAACAACACTTGTAGTTGTAGAAACCCCC
>ML825701.1:100483-111782 GCA_009831015.1 Picea engelmannii | reverse complement strand
TTGCATAATACCCCTTATTAGAGTATAAGGCTTCAATAATGTAATAAAGTCATGTTCAAATAAGTGACTAATATAATAATAACTATACATTATAAAATAAGGAAATTAGGTTAGATTGGTTGCACAACTACTTAGCCATTGAAATAAAAGGGGATTAATCACATTGAATCAAATGACTTTATTGTAATAAAAACATATATTTTACATGAGTCCCTTGAGTCTAAATTAGGAAGGCCCCGAGTCTTGTTTTTAATGAGTGATTTATTTATTATTAAGGTTTTTAGAGAAGCCATAGAAGGAAGAAAACATATTTTAAAAGTAGTTTATAAAACCTTCCATACACAAATAAATTGTCAAGTCGACTGCGAATCTTGAAAAAGAATGCATACGTTAACTGTTTCCAAGGAAGAGAGGAGGAATATGTAAGATAAATGCATCCTCCCATGAGTTCAACAACTACCAGGGAAGAGGATTATCCACCACTATCAAGGAATAATTGAGCCACTGCTAGATACAAGAACCATTGTCAAAGGAGCATGATGAAATGCATCAAGTTGTGCGTATACTTAAAGGCAAGTGAAATATTTTTAATTTATTGAAAGGCATATTATTACACATCAAATGTCACACTTGAGTTCCACACCCTAAGTGTCGCAAGTGTCGCAAAGTGACGTATGCACCTTGTTAAGTGTCGCATGCACTGTCCCAAGTGTCACATGCATCGTACCAAGTGTTGCATTCATTTTTCTAAGTGTCGCAACCCCTTGACGCCATGAAAAACATTTTTCACAATCCCTAATTCATGTTGGAAGAAGAAGCCCTCTCATTTGATAGATAAAACACACATTTTTCTTGAAAAAATCAACCATTTTTTAGAATTTTATAAAGGTGGCAATCCCCTACCGATGCTTAGGGGGTGAAAGTGCTCCTCTAGCCATGCTTAGGGTTGGGGTGCCAATGTCACTCTATATCTCACTAAAGGGGGGCATCATTCTAGTTAGAGGAAAATATGGGATCCTTCTCCTTTTCCTAAGGGCCAACTCTCTTGTGATGAGGTTGTTGTGGTCGACTCCTATACTATGGCTCTATATTAGGATATAATACCAACTTAAGGATCCATATCCTCAACCATCTCCCTCTTTATCTCATGGTGGTTTTGCCTCTCAAGCCTATATATTGAAGGTATTTCCAAGGTGAAGGGGAGAAGAATTCATATATCAAACCTTTGATCCTGGGAGAAGCATCAACATTTTGATTTAAAATTTTTAATGCAAGGGCTGAATGAGGAGAGCTTGGAAAATGTACTTCATCATCATACATGCTTTGTAAGTGCTTGTAACTTGTCTTTCCAATTAATATAAACTTGGCCTATTCCCTTCAAGTTCATGTTTTCTACATCTACATTTTCTTGTCTGTTTTCATTTCATTCTTCGTAGATAGATATGATTTTTCTAATCATATAGAGTAGGAGGAAGAGTTCCTTTTCTACTCTTTGCAGGACTTCAGTTGCGTTGAGGAGCTTGGATATCAAGCCTAGGGATTGGAGGATCAAGGACATACATTACAATAAGGTATGCCACATTCTTCTTCTCTCTTTCTTGATTGATTGAGTTAGATATATAGGGAAAGTAATAACCACTTGTTAACTTATGTATTTGGGCCAAATATAGGGGTCTTGGTCCAAAGGGGAGCTTAGCTTATCTACAGGGTAATATTTCTCACAACAGAAAAATGACGACTCCACTGGGGAAGGACTTTGACTAATCTTTCCTTTGTTTCATCTTAGATCCTTGATTGTGATTATATCTTGCTTGTTTGATGCTTTATTATGAGTTATTTACCCTTCCCTCTTCCTCATTGAAGAGTTTACAAATTCATTTATTGAGTCTCTGTTGAGTATGAGCTTGTGGAATCCAATTTTGAGCTTTTCAGAAACTGACACTCCTCTGTAGTTCACACCAGGGCACCAATGGATGACTGGCACTCCCCCTAACCGTCTTAAGGGGTTCCATTAGCTTGACAAACACTCCCTCTAATCCTCCTAGTGGGAGTGACAGCGCCCTGTTCCTTTGGTAACAGGGGCACTAGTCTCCTCTTTTAGGTGTTTTTGCCTATTTCTGCCCTGCTTTTCTGAGTCTTCTTTTGAGAGTTTTTTTCCCAGAGTCTCTTGATTTGTCATTGAATTTTTTTACTTGAGAATTTGATAGTAGTTACTCATATCATTTCCTTCCTTAAGTTTGAAAATATCTCCTGGTTGTGGTCCCCTTGGGTTAACAAGATCCCTTGGTTCATCCTGCCTTTGAGTTATCCGATCTTCATCTCGCAAAGATTTCATATTGCTTGATTGTTTAGAATTTTTACTCAACTAGGGTTTGCAAAGGTTGTTTGGTTTTGAGCCTTTTTGTCTTTTTTGAAACATCTCACTTTTCTGGATGATTAGGACTCTCTTGTTTTCTGCAACCCAATCTTGAATGTTATTTCTTCCTGCTCATGTTTTGAGGATTTTTATGAGTGTTTGTCTTATTTCTCCTTTTCATATTTGATTCATTGATTGAATGAGATATCTCACACTAATTTTATTTCAGTTCTCATCGTTTTGAATGCGCTTTGTTTGATTTTTATTTGCCTCGTATTTCTTTGTGTTGGAAATAAATATCTTTCATTCCATTTGAAAGTTAAGAAGCATAAACGTTTGCATATCTCCTTGCATACATAATAGAACAAATAAAATTTTGCATTCTTTAGGAAATTAGTTTTGGCGCATGTTTGGAAAAAGAACTAGTTTTGCATATGCATTTCGATTTTCGGAAAAAAAATGCTTCTTATTTTGGCATCATCTTGATCCCATAAATTGAAAGTTGCATTTTTATTTCTTGTGTTAAGAAGAATAGAACTCTTCTCCTTCCCATACATAGAATTCATCGAAAAGAACAAATTGCATCTCATTATTTTGCATTATGTTGGAATCAAGTCTCACATATCATCAATTTCATCTCCGTGAACCTATTGAGTAAAATCCATTAAAATAAACCATGTGCTAATAAAATCAACAAGAACATTTTTTATTTTAGCACACCAACAATAGCACAGGATTAGGGTCTTTGGACTAGGAAAAGTGAGTAAATTGTCCAAGATTGCTAAACATACTATAGAGCACTAAAGAGTGAACAAATCCAACTTTCGTATAAGCATAGACGGGAACCCCCTCTCACACAGGGGCTAAAAATGAGGTCACGTGCAGAAGAGAAATGAAGAATACCCCTCCAAAGCTTGACCAATCGTAGTGGAAAGAGCGTATACATGGGGTTCTTACTGAAGTGTCACTAACTCATTTGGTCTCAGTACTTCGTGAACTCTGAATCCATTTGAGGTCCTCTGGAGTCTACTAGTCCACTTGTCCTCAGTTCTCTGGAAGAATTTTAGACTTTGATATCATGCTCATACGTTCATTCCTAACTGTCAATTGTACCCACTTGGAGGCCGACTGTGACATGGTAAACTTAGTGACCTTTCCTAGGTATCTATATAGATGACTGTGGGGGGATTCCCATGGTACCTGGGGTAGACGTCATATCACACTCTCAGTACCCTTGGAGGGTGATCCCGTGAAAGAGAGGGTTTCTTGCACCGAGAAGGGTTGTTACATGGAGTTTAGTGAAACTACTTCTCATTTCTTCGCTGGCAGCTTGAAATCCGGTCTTCGGAAGATCCTTGAGCCTGTTGTTGCTTGGTTGATTTATTTTAGTTTTCATAGGAGTGTTTTTCTTTGAATTTTGTAGTCGACCTTAGGATCGAAGATTTCACAGTATACAAGGTATGGAACCTGACGTTCAAGAACCTCAACACAATGTTTCTTACGAAGGAATGATCAAAGATCAAATTTCTGAGACTAGGAGTGTATCTCCTAGAAGTGGCCATCACGTAGAAGAGTCGGTCACGACCTTCATATAAAGCCTTGCATCTTATGTGAATCCTCTTTTTATTGATCCACTTGGCCTACCACTCACTAATATACCATCCACAAAATATTTTGATGCCTATTATACTTACAATTTATCGCCCGGTTCAACCACTACACAATCTTTTAGCATGAACCCATCATCTTTTAGTTTTTATGAAGGACTTGGGAACTTATTTCTTTCCACAAGTCCTGCAGTTTCTATTGTTGGTGCTTCTTCTTTACTAGAAACATTGGTGACCCAGGTAACCTTGACTCAACCACTTGCACATACATCGCCTTTCGCACATGGGTCAATTAATATTCTCGCTTCACTCTTTCCACACATGCACACACCAAGTGATTTACTTGGTCATCCCATCAGTCAGATGGCCGACAGTCAAGTCATTCACACAACCATGGTTACACAAGCTACTCAACCTCCATTTCATACATTACAGATTAGTACGCCCTACATTGGAGGTCAATATTCAATGGGAGGCCAACCTTTAGTTGGGGGGAAACCTTTATCTATAGGGAAAATTTTTACTGGGGGGGAACCTATGTTGTTGCAATATAAAAAAAAATGGGGAATAGCCACTCCTGCAAGTCTTTCTATCCCTACTGCCACTGGCCTGTATCTTGGACAACCATTTCCAGGAGTTGCTAACCCTTTGTGGGGTCAACCCAATTCGACGGGCATTCCTCAACAAGAAACTTTTCCTTATCAATCTGTAAACCCCATGATTCCAAAACAATAGTCCCTTCAACCACTATAAATGGGGGGACCAATAGGTCAATCACAGTATGTAGGAAGTCCATCTATTCAATCATGGAAAACCAGGACAACCACCTTACATGGGTTGACAACTTGGGCAACCACCATATATTGGAGGACCATCTAGTTTTTCCATATTGCCGCAACCTGGATATGGTCCTATTGGTGTTCCCATGACATATGTTTATTACCAGTATCCGCACGCTAACTGACAACTTCCATTCTTGGCTACATTGGATCTGCCAGATCTGTTGCATTTAACAAATGATCCCATTCAATAGGCTCTGTTTTGGCCCACCATCCATGCCAAATTACCGTCCGACATCCCAAAATTTGACGAAAAACTTAGGGAAGATCCTAAAAATCATGTTATGAATTTCCATTTATGGTGTTATTCCAACTCTTTGATGGACGATTCCATTCGTCTGAGACTTTTTCAGAGAACACTTACAGGTGTAGCAACAAAATGCTATATTGAGTTGCTGTGTAACTCCTTTGTCGAATTTAATTATCTTTACATGGATTTTCTGACGCATTTTCAGTTTCCTATATAGTACGATACCAATACATATCTTTTGACCTCACTCTGACAATCCTCTTCCACCCACATATACAATCATATTCATGAGTGGAGATGACATAGATGATTGATTAAAGATCCAATTTTGGAACAACTCCTCGCGGATTGGCTTACAAAGTTTCTCTTACCTCCCATCGCCCGTGATGTTGCTATGGGAAATGTTGTTATTGAGGAGCATGCTATCATTCATGCTCAATATTTGGACTTGGTATATTCCCAGTCCGACACACTTTACGATCTGATCCCTAGTGCTCCTCGTTCGTCGAACGATCCAACAAGACCTTCTCCAGAACCAAGTTATGTTTCAAACACCAAAACTATTTCCACTCTTGCTCAAACCTTCAAGGTGAATGTGGTCCAATCCACTTCATCTCAACAACCAAGAGCTAAGAAGAAAAACAAGGGTAAATCCCAGAGATATTCTAACCAGCAGGATACTACAAAGACTATTGATACTCAATCGAATAAGAAGGCTAAGTTTCGTTGCATGATTTGTGAGGAAGACCACTACATGAAAGATTGCCCTCATCTTGAGGAAGTCGCTAGATTTCTAAAGGGTACCTCCCAACCGGTTCAACAACAACATTTGGTTTCACAAAATCTTTCCCCTCCACAAGGGGGAAACACAGGTCATTCCCACCATGGGGATGCTTCATCAAGTGCCTTTGAGGTGTACATGTTTAAGGCGGTTAATGTAACGACTTGAACAAATAATTATGATTCTCCTCCAGGTGATCAGGATAATGGAAAAGTTGTCGATCAACCCTCCACATCCACTCCTCTTCATATTGAGAAGCCAATGTTTGATGTAGTGCTGCGCCTGCCCAAGAGCGTTATTCGAAAAGTGACATTTAATCCAAATGCTTTTGTTGCCCAAAACTACAACATTGTTGAGGATTTGGCACATGAGCCTTGTGTTATGTCATCCCTCAAAGTTATACAACACTATCCAAGTCAACGTAGAACCCTCTTGTCAGCCATTGGAGCTATGGATCCAGAGGAGTCAAATATGATTACGTTTAATATGGATTATTTTAAGGAGAGGATCTCACACCACCTCACATTCCAAATTCAAATTTTGGTTGGTGGAAAGAACATCCATCACATTGTTTTGGATGAGGGAGCCTCCACCTATGTCGTGTCTTTTCCTTGTTGGATAGATACTGGTGTTAATATTATGGTAGATGCGGGAGGTATTTACCTCCACGTGTGAACCTGACGAGAATAGAAGACTCCGGAAAGCAAGAGAAAACCCTAATGAGTTGGCTAATAACCCTAGATGTCTTGTCGGCTCAAGAAAATAATTTACATTAGGTTATTAGCCTTCAAGAGAAGAAGTCGGCCATAAATAATAATAATATACTAAATAGACACATATCTAGAAGGAGAAGTTGGCCCCAACAAATTTGGCAGAACCAGTATAAATACAGGGCACCAGTTCTCATTTGACAACATCTCAGAATTGCAGTTCCCAGTTTGGTGCGCACTGCAGTTCCCAGATTGGTGCGCATGTGTGGAGGAGAGTTGCAGGTGAAGCTGTTGCAGCTAGAAGTTTGGGTGTTGGCTTGGACTATCTCTTGGCTAGGGTTTGGACTATCTGATCATCTTTTTGTGATGCGTTATCCTTGGGGAAAGGTGCGCTACCCTTTGTTTGTCTATCTAGCCTAGGGTTTGCTTCTGGAGAAATTCTCAGTCAAGGTTAAGGTGCTCGGAGGCTGGCTTCGGCCTATGGTTGGGTGATGAGGGTATCGTCAATGGTAAAACAAGCACACCATCTTCTATATTCTAACAGGTTATGGGCCCACACCTCCTTCATTTAGTCTAAACGCTGGAAGGAAACATAGCCGCTAGGATATTGAGCTCGTTGAGGAACTGGCGCTAGGGTTACTAACATAAGCAACTTCTAGGACACTGCCGCTAGGGTTACTAGTAGGAGAAGTTGCAGAAACCCTAATCCTCTTGTTGAGGCACCTTAAGTGAATGGAGTGACCTAATATTTAGACATATCAGTGTGCCTTAGCCTAGCACATCTCCTGGCACTCTCAAAAGGCCAAGATGTGAAGTTTGGATTTCTGGTCAAATCCAGGGTTTGACCAAGTCAAGCAGCCATGACGAACTCTATGAAGTCTGAGAACAAGTTAGATGGAGACTCTAACTTCAGAGCATGGAATACAAGGATTGACCTCATCCTTGCCAAGAATAAAGTATTGGATATCGTGGAAGGAAAGATCGTGAAGCTAGAGTTTGAAGAAGGAAAAGAGAAGGAACCGCAGAATGTTGCAGCTATGGAGAAGTTCAAAGATGTTGACATCAATGCCATGCATATCATAGTTGATTCCATAAAATACCACTTGATACCCTACATCTCCCATGTTGACTCATCGAAGAAGATGTACGATGCCCTAACAAATCTCTTCTCAGTCAGAAACATCAGACAAGTTATGAGTCTGAAGAATGAGCTCCGTGACATGACGATGAATGAGGATGACATCATAACATAATACTTTGTAAGAATATCCCATTTAAGAGATCAACTACAAGCTATTGTAGAGATCACTTCAAAAAAGGAATTGGTGAACATAGTACTCAATGGTCTTCCCAAGACGTGGGATGCATTTTCCGCAAGCATGAACACAAGGAAGGAGTATCTGACATTTGAAGAACTTTGGACTTGTTGTGCTCAAGAAGAATCAAGGATCAATGCAAAAGAGAAACCCTAGAAGAAATACGATGATCAAGCCTTCACAACAAGATTCAAGAACTTCAGGAACAAAAGAAAGTTTGGTTCAAGGAGGAAGCCAAATCAAGAGAAAGACATTTCAAAAGTACAATGCTTCAACTGTCAAAGTAAGGTCACTACAAGAATCAGTGTCCCGAGCTAAAGAAAAGGAAAGAGAAACACGAAGCATCGATTGCCAAAGAAAAGGAACCTACAAAGAAGACTAAGTAGGATGGAAGAGACTTCTTCTTCTAAAAAGGTAACAACACTCTTCTTATTTCCTGTACATATCTTGTTTGCATCGTCTCTGTACATATCTTGTATATCTATCTCTTAGAAAGATAAAATGTTCCAAGAAGAACTATATCCATGGAAGAACAACACAATAAGGATTACTATACAAGAAAAGATGAAATATATCTATTACAAGATAAGCCGAAATCAAAATCAATCTTGAAGAGACTTAGAAGAAGCAAAGACAGAAAGAAGTCAGCAATTGAGAGGAAATTGGAAAAATACTTATGACGTTTTGTAGAAGTTAACACGACGAAAGCGTGGACTCTGTTAGACAAGAGAGCCAATTATATATTGCAGAAGACAATAAGGATGCATATGGAAGCGTGGACTCTGTTAGACAGAGGGAGTCGATTATATGCACTCTTATATGAAGCAAGGGTTAGGAGGGAGCTAATCCTATGATCCATTGAAAATGATGAAATATATATATCCATGGTAGTAGCCATGAAAGACAATACGTGTTCAGTTCAACCACAGAAGAAGACCTCTTCGAAGAGAGGCCTTAAAGTATTCTTGGTTGTCCATCCAGATCTGTGATCCTATGATGAAAAGAAGAAGTGGAATCTCTAGGGCATGGAATCTATAAGAAACTCCATGGGACCAAGAGATAAAGAAAAACATGAGGATTCCAAGAAAGAAAGAGGAACCAAAACAACCAGTCATTGAATCAAGAATCACAAGATTACCAGCCTGATATGAACTCACTAAAAGCAATCAAGCAGAAGAACTGAAAGTCGTGATGAAGAACAGTGTATGGAAGACTTATGAATGAAAGCATTGCGAGATCTATAACTAGTGGTTCTCCCAGATGGAGGGAGAAGACTATGATGATTACTTGTTCCAGTAAACCAGACTTATCTCTACAGAAGTCATTATATCATCCGCAACATCCATGAGTTAGAGTTCTACATTAGATGAATGCAAAGAATGTTCTCTAGAGAAATTGAATAAAGAGCGTATGAAGAGCAATCTCAAGACTTTGAGGCATACCAGAAAGAGACTCCTGTATGAAGATAAGAAGAAGATAACTTGGTGAAGAACCTCCAGTGCACAGTAGAAGTGTGGTGAAGATTTCCTATAAACATCAAGATGACTACTCAGTAGATCAGATCCCATGATGACAGAAGAAGTGCCACATAGATATGTTCCAGCTTTCCAACTATGATATACTCTATTGTTCAGATCTACCTGAAGCCTTCATAGTGTTCCAGACTAAAGTACATTTGAAATCAAGCATTACATTATCCATGATGAAGTCCATAAAGGAGAAAATGATTCTCCAATACATATCTCCATAGATGAGCAGATAAGCAGACATTTTGGTAAAACTTCTATCCAAGATGAAAGAGTTTGCATACTCAAGATAGAGCTCGTGGAAACAACTTCCTTCTTATTGGAAAAGGAAGAAATGACTCTCCAAGTTAGGAGGGAGCATTGCAAATATTATTGAAGACATTCATCTTTAAATTTGAAAAATAGTCCATTTTGGACAGATGCTTTCATGTTCGGAAAGTGGATTGAGACTTCTGACGGATAGTCACTTTCCATTGTGGTTAACATGGGAAGTATTCTGATTGCTGATGTATCATAGACAATGACTTTCCATTGTGGTTAACATGGGGAGTGGTCTAGGGCAGTCTCTCTTCTTGAGGGTTACTCAAGAAGACTGGCCCGCCTCGCCAGACATCGATTTCTCATTGTGGTTAGCATGAGGAATGGTCCGTTTTGGAGGTTGATGCAGGATAGTCTTTTCCTCTTGTGGTTAACGGAGGAAATGGTCCAGATAGTCATTCCTTAGGGTTTATACATTCTCTCCAGGGTGCACTTTGATTAGTGTAGGAGGAATGGCCCAGGGTGGGGAATGGTCTAGGCTCAACAATCAGGGACAAACATTCCTTAGGGTTATACATTCTCTCCAGGGCGCACTTTTATTAGTGTAGGAGGAATGGCCTAGGGTGGGGAATGGTCTAGGATAGACATTCCTTAGGGTTTTTACATTCTCTCCAGGGTGCACTTTGATTAGTGTAGGAGGAATGGCCCAGGGTGAGGAATGGTCCAGATTCAAACGTTCCTTAGGGTTTATATATTCTATCCAGGGTGCACTTTGATTAGTGTATGAAGAATGGCCCAGGGTGAGGAATGGTCCATGCTCAGAAATCAGAAACAATTATTCTTCCTTGTTTGAGAAGAATAGGGCAGATAGCCCATTGCTGATGAGGGCATATATTCTTTCAAATCTCACAAACGTGAGTGAAAGATTGGCCCAGATGATTTAGTTTATTTTTAACAATATTCTTTGTGTAGGATGGCATCAGATGATTGTTATGGAGACTACCTGTCTCCAGACAGTAGAGATATACTACTGTGGTGGATATGTTCCACTATTTTGAGGCAGATATTCTTTCAGAGCTCATAGATGTGAGTGAAAGATTGGCCCAGACAAATCACTTTATATTATAACATTGTTTCTGTGCAGGTTGCTATCAGATGTTTGTTATGAAGACAATAGATATAGACTACTATGGTGGATATGTTCCACTATTTGTGAGGCAGATATTCTTTCAGAGCTCACAGATGTGAGTGAAAGATTGGCCCAAATAATTCAGTATATATCATAACATTGTTTCTATGCAGGTTTCTATCAGATTTTTGTTATGAAGACTGTATGATAGTAGATGAAGAGTACTGTGGTGGATATGTTCCACTGTTTGTGACTATACATTGCTGATCAAGTACTTGTGTGTTACTTGGTGTGGTAGTGAACCACCAGATTGTAGTTATGTACTACTATGGATAGACATAGTTGTGTTCTATTTTTGTTCCAACTGCCTTGAAGACTATCAATAGTTTATTGGAAATAATCACCATCCAGACGAATAATGAACAGAGATTTTCCAGACGGAAATTGGTTCAGAGAATTTACTCCTCTAGATTATAAGAGTGGCTCTTGTATCACTCTATGGTGTGAGTGACTTATCCAACATCATG
>ML825701.1:64970-82670 GCA_009831015.1 Picea engelmannii | reverse complement strand
CGATTTCTATTAATCAAAGAAATGTACAGAGACTGTAAAAATACAGAGTGAAAGACTCGCTAGAATGGTGGCAGCTTATCTCTGAGAAGAGATGTGATGGCTACTTGCATTCACAAGAAGATGATTACAATGAGGCTCTAGAGGCCTTTTTACAATAAACAGGAATTTCAAAATCCCTAAACATCCAAAAACCTAACCCTAGGAGATGAAGTGCCAAAAGTCATGTGGGCCCCGTTTGGGTAAGTTAGTACATCAACTTCTCGGGGTCGTAACTTTTGCATACGATCTCCATTTTAGGCGTATGATAGCTCGTTGGAAAGGTATCATCGAGGAGATTCATTTTGGGGGCTCAATCATGTCTTTGGCTGTCATTGAGAACCTCAATCTCAAAAAACCTTCATTTAGGCCCTCAAAATGGCCCCGAAAGTTAAAACCTGCTAAAAATAGTAAATTGCCAAAATTACCATAAAACTGTTTTGAGCCAGTCGAAAAAGGTGGGTGGCCACCGATATCCACCTGGATCAGGGAAAGGATTAATTATGCATCAAGTATTCTTATTAACACCATTCAAACTTTTTGTCTACACCAATAGCTTCAACCTCTTGGTGGAAGATATTTCATACTCACTAGCACCAACTAGACCATAGTAGAATGGTGACTCCATTGGGGAAGAAATCTATTTTTTCTTCCTTTAGTTAGATTTGAGGAATTCTAAAAACTATTTAGAGTGTCCCCCATCACTGACCTATATAGAGTTGACTATTTGGTTTTGTGATAAACATAAACATAAATATAATAATAATAATAGTAATAGTAATAGTAATAATAAAGATAATGAAAGGTCAAAGGGCACACAACAATTCACCTTGTGACCAATCAATGCTTATAAGTATACCATCACAAAACTCATCATATCTTATCAATTTTTATCTGTTATTACTCAATATATATACAATTGCAAAAATATTATTGCAACTCAATAATAAACATGAACATGTTTACTACATCTAGTATGAAAGCCATTGATTTGACCAAGTGTGGGCTAATCTTGTTTCCCTCCATTACTACTCCATACACACTTAGCCACAACCTATAATTCTATATTGATGTTGCATACAATACATTTTCCTTGCTATTGTATTGTTTTGTACGCTATCCTAACCACAATTTTTGTACACCACAACTACTATATTTCCATACAAATTGACCCAACCAATGTTTTTCTCCTCTATACCACATGTTTTTCTCCTCTATACCACATGTTATCGCTGCGAATTAAAGTATCATGTACCGCCACCAAATTATCTACAAACTGCCACTAAATTCCATACCTATCAGTGTTGTACAATCCATAGTGATACATATTTTTATCTACAGTTCCATACACTATCACACTTAATCATCTTTTAATTACTAGTCGCATGTTGCCGCCATAATCTACACCACACATCGTCCCCACATCACAACTCTACCATTGTTTTTTAATTCAATCTATATATAACATTTCCCAATGTCACACCCCCACAAATATTTTATAATTTTGTTTTTCACTTGGATTTTTCATATGGTTGTCTCACTTTATAAAGTCTAAATTTATTAAATTCAAGATCTTTGGCTTATAAAAGTCTAATTTGTTAAATATTTATTTCTCGACCTTTTATGCTTTGGAAAGAAGGTAAAATTAAAGTGGACTTGCAAGAAGCCATCACCAAAATGGGTAATAATGACAAAACACAAGTATAGGGTTATTGATATGAAGATGAAGCCAATAGAGCCACATAAATTATATATCAGATTCAAAAGTCTCAAAAAGAGTGAAGGGGTGGACAAAATGAGTTAACAAAAAAAAGTTTGACAAATTAATAGGAAATAGGGATATATTTGACAAGTTAATGAAAGATTCTTAGAAACAATGGCTAAAATTAATAAAGGGAAATATTTTTCACATATGTGATAGGAGATGGATTCTATGATAGCTATGTGAAGACACGTAACTACACTATTCAAAAATAGTGGACAAAAATGAAGTAGGAATTTTGAACCCAGTGAATGAAATCATTGTTGGGTATAATTCAAATCTTAACAAGGATAAGCCATTAATGAGAATATAAAAGGATTTGATCTACTAACTAAAAGACAAGATGAGTTAATGATATAACCCAGGACTTATAAAAAGTTCCTCATAAATCTAAGCTCATTGACCACAGTTCACGAAGGAAGTCAAGGTAGAACAAGTCAACCCAATAAAGTCAAAATTGAAATACTAATGATTGATAAAAAAATGTTGCCAAAAATATGGCTTCGAGTGGTCTGCTTATCCGTTCAACTAATTTCATGGGTAATCGAAGTTCGAAGGCTTTGACACAGATGGACCGAGCGTGTAGCAGCCCTGATGTGAAGTGGTATTGTCAGGATGAAGTTAGGTTCAATCCTAGGCTCGAAGATGTGAAGACTCCAAGTACAACACACTAGGTAGAGTTTGTGACTTATCTGTTTGACACGAAATTGGAACTGATTGTCACGTGGGGGGATCTATCTCAACGTTCGTCCTTGTTGGGGAGAATTTTATATGAGTCTTTGACAAGCCATTTTCATCCTTCACTCTCCCTGAAACACATAGTTTGTCTAGCATTGTTTGTGTCTCATAGAGTTCCTTCTCAGAGATTTTGGGCTCCCCCTCGGTATCCTTTTCCACGCCCACCACCTCTCCCTCCGCCTATTCATTGCCTCACCCAGGTCTTTGCTCCGTGACCTTTGTTGGGACCTACTCCTTCCAACAAAATATTCTCATACCTCAAGAAGTCCAATTCTCTGCAGAATTGTGTCCCCCCCAACAACATGGAAAATAATAAGAAGAACCAAAGCACGCCAGAGATATCGCACTTGCAGGGTGTCAAGGGTTTACTAGTTGGTTTTGATTAGTTGGACCCTGAGATGGAGTGTGTAGGTTGTCAAAGGTTGTGAATTTAGATGGGAGCACTCAAATCTACTTTAACCTTTGAGCTCGAGACCCTCTCTCAACACATGCATCTAATTGAAAGGCTGCAAGATGAAATTTATGCTCAAAGGAGCCAAATTGAAGAGCAACGCAGTAGTTTGGAGATTATGCATAGTCGAATGGATCAGATGGAAAGAAATCATCAACAGCCTAGTACACCAACAAGCACCCAGGGAGCCTCCAAGAATGTAACTTCAGCCACAGTCAATCAAATCCCGGACCTCAACGAGCCCTACCCATATCCAATTTGGGAGCAACAGGGACATTCAAAGATAAAAAAGGAACCCAGTAGCTGAGTTTTTATAAAAATTCAAGTGTCAAGTTTTGTTTTACGCTATTTATAAACAAAGTTTTCTATAGATTGTATTCTTCGAAATGCAATAGATACGATATAGCTATGGAAGGTGGAAACTCAATGACCGCAAATTTTGTATTAGCATTTCCAAGCTTCAAAGTTTCTATTTCTAGAAGGTCACTCATGGCCCCTTTTTTGTACTACAGTGGATTTTCCTACACTTTTTAATATAAATTTCCCAGTTCTTGTAAAAAAAAAAAATGTTGCCAAAAATATCCTTAGCTTTAGTATCATGCACCCAACAAAATGGAAATGGAGAAGACGTATCTAAAAAAGAAACAACGACACATAAAGACCAAATACAAGAACTATTACAAAATATATTCTACCTCATCTCGAGAAGGTTATAAAATCCAAGTTCTAAGAAAAGAGAAAAGATAACCTATAGTTCCACCTACAACCTAGGACCTTGAGGCTAAAAAGAATCATAAAACATAGAAATATAGAAATACTTAAAGATTCAGGTTGTACTCATAACTATATAGACATCAATTTTGCTAAGAAACTAAACCTTTTCATGCACCCCGCCAAGGACCTCACAGTTATGGTTGTTGATGGACAAAAGGTGATGCATGAGCATCACTAGCAAAGCGCGAGTGGAGGACAACTCAGCGCCTAGCACACATTTTGAAGTGAATTTTAAATTTTAAAGTGGCATATCATGTAAATCTTTTGAAAGGATTGTAATTAAAGAACATCTTTAATGTTTTGGAGCTGGATGATCACATGATATCGCTGGAGGATGTATTTTCTTTTAATGAAGCTGCATGTAGTACATATTCGATGTGTTTGATGTTATCTGTCTGTCACAAATATTTATTGTAATAAATCCTAAGTAGTTGAATGCTTTTAATTCGATAGGATAGATCTAGAGTAGTTGGAGGGAAAGGCTCGAAGAGCCCCTCTTGTATAAAGCTATGTATTGTTTCCCAGAAGAGGCTGCTGAAGTTGTTGGCATTCTAGTTATTGATAGTTATTTCCATTGCAGCTAAGAGTGGAGAGCTGCTGAGACGTATTGTATAAACCCATGTATATAACAGCTGAATGAATATAACATAGGAGTAATGTCCCAAATGTTTGGTGTTGTTGTGTCTATCTGAATGAATGAATGGTATGATTTTTATCTATTTGAAATTCTCTATTATTTCTTGTGTTTATGTTATAGATGCATTTACATGGTTGACTGTATGAATCTGTGAAGATTTAGATAAGTTTCAATTGTTTCTCTTCTACGAGCAATTGCAAGTGTGCATATTATCCGCAAGGTGTGCGTTGACAGAGTCTATTTCGACTCATAAGCTCAGAAGAGATAACATGAAATTCATATGCGCAAAGAGTGCATAGTGTCTGCAAGGTGTGCATGACAGAGTTCGCTTTGACTCAGAAAGTTCATGAGAGATAGTTTGAAGGTGTGCATAGACCGAATGCACTCGAAGTCATATTGTTCAAAGGGAACAATACAGTGTGGAAGGACTATTGCAAGGAGTGCACAGTCGTCCTTCAAAGTCAATATTGAAGGAAGTTTGTCGAAAATGTGTGCAGAGTCGATACTTGGCTGAGTATCGAGAAATCGTTTTGAGAATTTCAGAGTGTTTGGGAAAAGCAAGTCCAAGAGAAGTAACTTGGAGATTCACATGCAAAGAGAGTGCATATTTTCTGCAAGGAGTGCACGATAGAGTCTTTTGATTAAGAAGCTTAGGAGGAGTAGCGAAATTCATCCACGAAGAAGATAAGTTGTGGAGGAGGACCTGTTGCAAGGCATGCACAGGCTGAAATTTGACTAAGTGTCGAAGAGAGCACTCTAAGGAGGTAAAAGTTAGAGAAATAACCAAGCTCACGAGGGAGAGCGGTGATAACTCTTCAAAGGGAGGATCCCTTTAAGGTTTCCAAAAAAAATTAACGAGCAAGATCCGTCCATGAGGGATCAAAATCATTCCAGACCATCAGATCTGGGTAGAGTTGCACGGAGGTTAGTTGTGAAGCATTTCGACACTTCGGAGTTCAGAGTGTTTAAAGTGTTGAGAAGTGGGATCGCCGAAGTCGTGAAGTGGTCCAACCTGTTGGCTCTGAGGAGGATACGTGGCAGTAGATTAGAAAATCTAGGAGATAGAGGTCCGAAGATGTGTGTCAATTGGGTCTAGCTCGAGTGTTATCCTCCCCACCCAGGTTCTATTCTCGTAAAGTGACATGTTGAGCTCATAATGAGTATATTTTTGTAACGACTTCAAGCCGTAAATAATCTAAGGTTTACCATGGGTACCATCCTTGAAATGAGGGCAAGTACCTGGGGGTTTTTCCCGAACATTATTACCTGGAAAAAATGTGTGTGTACAACTCAGTAATAAATAGGAATATGTTTACTACAAATTACCCCAACATTCAATGGAGACTAGAAAACCTCTAATTTTTTCAAAATTTACATTAAATAATTTTACTACCAATGTGCAGTTCCTAATTGTGACCATCATGACCATCATGTAGTTCATAGCCTACACAACTTATAGATCTTGGATCTCGCACCATCTACACATTGTGCACTATGTTCAACCCACACAATAGAGCTTATATTTTAATTTTTTTCATCTATTTTGAACCAACTTTTACCCTAAGTTTAGTACTAGGTTATATATATATATATATATATATATATATATATATATATATATATATATATATATTCACTATTCTTAGACACCATAATATGAAAAACTAATTAATTCGCATTTTGATTAAATATTTACTAGCTTTTTACTACTTTAGGCAGGCTTATTATTTTATTTTGGAGTAATATATTCTTTTGTTAAAAGTATTATTTGTGTGGGGAAACATCTCATCATTTCATGTATGCCCTTCTACAATCCGGGTGGATCAAAAGAAAAAATAAGATCGATTTCTATTAGCATCACTTTAAATTTACATTTTAATTCTCACTTATGGATATTTTCATGATTATCAATTACACATTACACGTGCACATAAAGCATACGTAATAGTGCCATAATCAGTTCATGACATCGATTCAAACTTTAAAATAAACTTAGTTTTATAAAAGTAACTTTTCTAGTAGTTTAGTAATCTTTCTCAATTAGATTAGGGTGAGACTTTGGAACTAGGACTATAAGGGTAGCATTCAAAAGTGACCATTCATTGTAAACTAGAGATTTACTACATTGAGCATAATCCATTTAATAGTAAAGATTGTTTGCCAAGAAAGTGCATCTAATAAATGCATAAAGTGATAGATTAAGTTCAATATCCCTTAAGTGTTGAGATCCCTTCCCATACTTAATCAGTGGGTGAATATGTATTAGAGGCCTTTAGTTGGTTAGCATATTACTTAGAGTGATGCCTTTTTTCTAAGGTTTTAGTAGTGGGATTCATCCCATATATCCTCGCCCATTGCAAACACTTAACTAGTGGTTGTTTCCCTAGCTTATTATGATGTTGAAACTTAATGGTCATTTTTAGGAATTTTACCAAAGTGAATTGTTGAAGGGGGTTGTGAATAGTACCTAAATAAGATGGTGCATTGTCCCTTGGATATCATCACCCTATGTTCGATCATTATAATTGTTTCATTCTACTTTCGTTTGGATGCACCCCAATGGATTTCATTGGCCCCAGTGGAAATTCCATTGTAAATCCCAATTTTTTCATCTAGATTTACTTGAGCCATGCTAGAGTCATAGAGGTATTGTTTCATCATTTTTTTTCTTTGGTAAAATATTTTCATAATCAAGATGCTTCTTATACTAGCACTTATCTTATTAAAAACTTGAGACTAGGTCTCCGTTACGATCCCTTACCATCCTATGTGATCTCTTAGTATCCATGGTCTTCCATTGTCTCCTATACCATTGGCTAAACAGACTACTACTAAATGTATAGCTATATCCCTTATGGTAGGCACATGAGGAATAGGAGGACAACCACCTACACCCCCCTCCCCCTCCACCTTTAATTAATTCTCCTACTAGAGGAGACCCTCCTTCAAAAATCTTGTCATTCATAAAAAGTTTCAATCTTATATTCCTCTCAAAACTTATCAATGACCCCATAATCCATGACACAACTTGGACACCCATGCCTACCAACTTTCCATCACACGTCCCCAAATTTGAACTTGGAAAATCTAATGAGAACCCATCCAGTCATTTAATGATTTTTCATCTATGGTGTTCCTCCAATGGCATCACAAAATACTCTAACTTAGGCTCTTTCAATGGACCTTCACAAGGTTTTCCACCAATGTTATGTTGAATTTCCCTTAAGTGGTCACACCACCTTTGTATCCATTGTGATGGCCTTCTTGACCTTCTTCTAATTACTTTCCCATCATGATACTAGAGTTGAAATACTCACTATGTGCCGCTAGAATATAACCACATATATCATGGATCACATCCATGAGTTTCATTGATGGTGTGACCTCTACAAAATCAAACTCAAGGACCCACTCCCCACAGATTAGTTTTTAAAGTTCCTTATCCTTGCCATCACAAAAGATGTCACCACAACTATAATGCACCAAATTGAAGAGAAAACCAATTGAAGTCTCAAAACGTTTGACCTCATATATGCCCAATCATGTATATATATACCATCATACCATACACTCTTGGAATCCTTCTCATGAAGCATCAATCCGAAGGCATCCCATGTTGATGATGACATTATTGGGTCGATGGATTACACTACTATCAAGTCTGTACATATGCCTATTAACCACAATGCTAGTCTCTATGGTAATTGGTGTGGAGGTGCAAACACATCTTTTAGAGGACCCATTATCCCCCAAGGTTATTCACATCTTCCTTACAATGGGAAACAAGGCGATAATACATCATATTCCACCCCCCTACGACTTATGGAGGCCCCCATTCTAATAATCAATATACTCACTACCCTCAAGGTAGGCTAAAAGCACCTTCATATTATTAGGGACCCTCAATACCTAACAACATAGCTCCCCCAACCTACATTAATTAGTTTAACATTAATCCTCTCAACCACCTCAAACTTCTAGCTACCTCCTCAACCGTCACAAAATAAGGGAAAGAAGAATAAGGGTAACAATAATGGACAGAAACCTCCCATAAACTCGAATCAAAATTAGGAATAAGGGGGTACTTAACCTAGTCAACTACACAATGCCAGGGGTAGCAACAACCAACCTAATTAAGGAACAAATAATCATCTCAATACTAGCTTCCCTTGTGCCCTCTGTGTGGTTTATGGAAATTATACCCATCAGTGCCCATAAATACCTAAGTTCCAACATATGTGAGTAATGTGGAGCATTTCAAACACCAATCCACCATTAGGGATTACTCCTCCACAAAAATATGAAGTTCTGTGAAATATGTTTCCCCAACAAAACTTAGTGGGTAATGATTAGGAGGTTCCTTACCTCTATTTTTCCAACCCATCTCTCAATGGTGATCCCACCAAAAAATTCATTTACATGCTTGCATCAAACGATATAAATCTCCAAACACACACTCAAGCATATGGGATATCCAACCCCAAATCCACCAAAATAGAGGAAGCATAGTCATCATTTAATATCCCCTTGCAGATACCTCAACACAACATCAATCCTTTCCCTTATGCGCCTAAGTCCTTTGAAGCGAACTATGTATCACCCACATGCAAGGTTTTCCTACAATTAAGTATTATAGACACGTGGGAGCCATCCCCCACCACCATGTCAACATAAGAAGTACTTTTAACTTACCCTTCTCAATGAAAGGATTTGTTGTATACCTTAGAATCAATAGACCCCTCAAATTATAGGTTAATGACCTTTGATTTGAAAATTTATGAACATCAGCTTCCCCCGTCACTAACTTTCCAAATCCCTATCACCATTTACAATCTTCTTATTCATTGTTGCATTATAGATGAGGGCACATCCACTTGTGTCACGTCATCATCTATTGCAAAGAAACTCATATCTCTAGAGTTAATCCCATTGACCATTTCTTGTCACACTTATGATGGTCACCCTTCCAACCCTTATAGATTTACCAAAATGTTTCCATTGAATTTAAGGGTAAAATTGTCCTGAATGATATCAAATTCATGGATTTCCCACTTGAATATAATATCCTTTTGGATCATAGTTACATGTATTCCATGAAATTTATTGCATCCTTAGTATTCACCATAATGAAATTCCCTCCTAAAGGACAAATTTTCACTAACAGTCAACTTTAATACTACCAACCAAATCCTTCTCTCAATATGAACAATATTCTACCCACTAACCTAGGCTCCATATCTTCCCCAACATCGGTGGACATTTCCCCTAAAATTTTCAAGGATTCATCCTTGCTTATGTTGGAACAATTGAATATAGCATAAGTCAATAACCATGAATCTAAGAATAGTAGCAGTGTTAATAAACATCGTTTAACACTTAATCATACTGGCATAGATCCAAATATTGACGATGATAGACTGATCTATAAGATAATTTATATATAGGTTTCAATATACACCCAACCACTAATGTATGGGATCACAACCCATAATTTTCCACATGTGACGTACCCATCACCAACAAACCCAAAACTTTGCTCTGATACCAAACTGTAATGTACCCATTGACCTAGGTACCTCTAAATTCGGCTTCTTGGGAAAATTCGAATTTTTGTTACCATTCTTTGAATCAAGAAACTTGGTACATGTGCATGTAATTAACAAGAACATGATAAACTATAAAGGAAATGATTAATCATCCATGCACAATAATAATAGTGAACATGCACAATATAAACACATATCAGAGATAAATAATACACAACGGAATACAAATTGCATAGAAAACACAAAGAGCACTTATGTTTAAATAAACCATTCACCAACTCGTTGTAGACGTCGAACGTTCCACCCAACCATAGACACTGTTGTTCTAGATCTCAATAGCAAGTCACCCCCAAGCCCAGGCTATGAATCCACAAGGATGGGTCCTAGGTTGACTCTAACAAACAACCAACTATCAAGATCTCATAGTTTTCCCAACCACACAACAATCCTAGTTTACTAGCTCTCTTCCCCTTCAACATGCACAACCCCAAAAAATGAACCCCTTTCTATGCAATGCAATCCCTCATGTTGTTCCACTTCTTTTTCAAGGCTCTAGTGCTACTAGTAAGGAAATATCAATGTTGGAAAATCCAAGGATTCTCAGTTGTGGACAATTCTCTCTCAAATACTATCATTCTCATGCACACCGACATCCATTCCTTTCTAGAATAATCAACAATTACTTACAACCAACAAGCAATGGCTCTTCTCTTCACATAATTCACTTCCCGTGCCCAGACCAAGAACAAGAATGAATGACGAAGAAATAAAAAAACAAATGGGGAACCAGATGGGTGAGGAACAAAATGAATCAGGATCAAGTAACAATGATTGATTAACCCCCAAACAACCCAAAACCGAATTTTATATAATTACATGTAGTTAAGCACCACATGGCTTCCCCAAGAATCTCATGTAACCACTTTTCCCAAATAATTCCAAGACGGGTGAATAAAATAATAATAAAAAGACTTAGCCCCTTTAGCCCCCCTCTCTCATGGAATCATAGCCCCCTATCTCTGTCCTTGTCTGTCTTGCAACCAACAATTTATTTTATTAATATATTCAAAGCATTGCATTTCTAGGCACTCTAGCCTTTCAACTTTATAGGCACTTTGGCCTTGCATGAATAAACAAAAATACATTATAAATCACAAGACTCAAAATTGGGGTATTACACCACATAATGTGTATCTAAGTGATCAAAGTGAACAATTTCAACTCCCATGCACCCATGGCAGTTGGTCAGTTATTACTCCATCTTGGTTGACTCCCGTTGTGGTTTGTGCTCTCCCATGTATATGATAAGGTGGGTTTACAATAAGAACCTTAAGTTCCAATATCCCCCTTAAACTCGACTTGGAGGAAAAATCAATTTATAATTCATAACATTATATAACATCCCCCTTCTTTTGATAGAGACACCCTTAATTCGATAGGGAATACAAATGATAACAATGGATAAAATTGATCCAACTAGGTATTGTAAAGAAACATTGCGACCTCCAAATAGTAACTTGTTGATAGCCAATACATTGATCAATCTAAGGTACAATAATTTTTTTTGAAAATAAGTCTAAACAACTATCACCTCACAAGATTCTTTACCCAATATAATTTGAAATCCATGAAACAATCCATGCACCATGCTTACAAACAAAAACATACGCAAACAAGATCAAAAAAATAAAAAATAAAACTCCAAAAAAGTTATCCAAACAATCCCTATCAATTAGTCAAGTAGACAACAAGATAGGGCAATCTCAATTGATTAGTAAACTACATAATAATACATCATCAAAAACTAATATCTATCCATCACACAAATAATCATTATCAAATAAGGGTATCAAAGGATCCAACAATCATCAAATTGGTGCTTGTTGTGGCGCATAGCGGTATTGAGTCAGTATCTATGTTAGTATCCTCTATAAATAACAATCAAAAATCCTTTTTAACTAAACACTAGTCTTCAATACTATCCTTTAGTCATCGGTCTGCAATAACAACTAAAACTAGTATCTGTATACCCCAACAATCCATCATCAAACAACTTAGTCAAACTCAATTCAGTTGATGGTTAATAGTAAGTCCTATAATCTCAATCGACTAGACATCTCAAGTTGGGTTTACTTATAAAACATCAATAACTTCCCCCTTTAAACACAACCAAGGGATCAATACAATATAATAGTCAATAAAGCACACAACAAGACCTTCAAGCCAACTATCAAATATAAATAACAAGCAACATATCTATCTAATAATGTCTTCAGTCAAAACATAGCCAATTGATACCTTTGGTTGAAATCCAGTCAACCACTCCAACTGATTAATAAGAATAAATAGGAGAATCGTAATATTGTATAGTTGATGATATACATATGTAGGAATTCCTCAAGCACCTATTCAAATGTTGACACAACATGTCATCAACCTAACCACAATCAACCCTAGTAGTCAACACTAGCCCAAAATTTGGTCTCCCATTACTTTTCTACAAAGACCCGTTAGAAACACTGCCACCATTCCAAGAATGTCAAATCCTAGAAAAAATTATCCTATATCTATGATGAGGATGTTGATATGCCAAAGGGTTTTATTCCTACTTAACAGAGGATACAAGATTAGTTTCCTTCTCAATGAAAGGCTTAGGATAGCCCTACAAATCATCATTAGTGTCTAACTCCAACTCTAGCATACTATCATCAAGTAAATCTCTAATTGGGACATTAGAACCATCAACAATTGGTTTTTGTACATGCAACTCAGCTTGATAACTTCCAAAAGGTGGAAAACAAAAGAGTAGTCAAAACATAAATACCTTTATTTAAATATAATGTTCTATTATATCCAAGACTTGCTCTAGTTGATATCAACTCAAGAATAATTAGAATTGCAATACCATATCCACACTTCTCAAGTCCACCACCAATATACCTCATCTTACTCAAAAGTCAGGGCCCAATACCTATAGTATATAACCAACAAGGTATGAGAAGATGCCACACCATCAACATCATCCATTTTAAAAACAATAATGATACTAGCAATATCATCAAATGTCTCACCATCAATGGGAGAAGTAATCCAACAGGGGTTTTCAGTACCACCATCAATCCTTTGCAATTGACTAAATTTTGGTTCAAGCTCCTATTTGTGATCTCACAATCCTTGAATACTATTATATACTCAGGGTTCTACAACAACAAAAGTATGTGTATTCATCAAACAACCAAACATTATCTTACTGGCATGGAGCAACTTCCTCACTCAATTTCCTCAATAGAGGCCTCTAAGAATATAGCATTATCCTTCAAGAGAGAATTGGCTTTATCCAACCCTTCAATTGTCTCCTAAAGTTGCTTCTATCGTAACAATCTTCCTAGCTTATTTATCATACTTATGCAAGGTAGAGGTTTTCATTTCATTTGCAACCAAATTTGGGTTGCATTGCTACAACCTTCATACAACCTACTCCTTCCCGTCAATCTCATGACAAGGTCGGGAAATTAGTTTATTCAATTCAAAAATGATTTCTTCTTGGAAAACAAGCTTGATCCTTCTCTCTTTCTCAACACAAAGTATCTTAACAACACCCATACCTTCAACAAAGGGTACAAATAACTTCATATTTGGGCTCAATCAATCCACAAACAAGTACATTATTCTACTGGTCAATCTGAAACTCTCAATTGTCTAGTTGATGCACTCAAGAGATCATTATTACACTAGTAAAAAACACAACCAAAGGAGATTTGATCATTGGTATTTTATAATAAATATTTTACTAATCTACCTTATTTAGAATGAGCAAAATTCATAGCAACAATGATAGAATCTACCTCTAGTTCCATATATATATATATATAGGAATAAAGAGGAGAATTGTATTATTGTATAGTTGATGATATACATTTGTAGGAAGCCCTCAAGAACCTATTCAAATTCTGACACAAGTTGTCATCAACCTAACCACAATCAACCCTAGTAGTCAACACTAGCCCAAAATTTTGTCTCCCATTCCTTTTCTACAAAGACATGTTAGAAGCACTGCCACCATTCCAAGAATGTCAAATCCTGGAAAAATTTCTCCTATATCTATGATGAGGATGTTGATATGCCAAAGGGTTTTATTCATATTGAACAAAGGATACAAGATTAGTTTCCTTCTCAATGAAAGGTTTAGTATAGCCCTATAAATCATCATTAGTGTCTAACTCCAACTCTAGCATACTATCATCAAGTCAAAATCAATTCCTATAGCAACTCCCTAACAATGGCGCCAAAAATGTCAGCCTAATTTATTTGCATAAATGGGACACTATTATGTTAATCACTTTATGTGAGGGAATTAGCTTTGAAACTTGTTCTACAATCCTTTAAGCATAGTTACCAACTTAACGAGAACTCTGCAGAGTTTTTGTTTTTTGGGGGGTCACATTTTTTACCTCGTTTTGAAAAGTTGTGCTACCGGTAGTACCCCCCCTCCCTTTTAAGGTTGTTTTTTGATATTTTAAACCTTTATATCCATAATGTATCCACATTATTTTTTAAATGCTTATTTTTTCATCTATTTTCAAAATTTTCTAATTTTTTTTTTCAATGGTGTTTTTAATAAATTTTGCATGCTTCTTTCAATGTTAAAAACGTTGAATACCATTTACTTTTTTGAAATTAATATTTTTCATATAATTGTGTTTCCTTAATTAATTTATGGTTCCATAATTTTTAAATATAGTGGAAAATATCATTGTTAACACATTGTTTACCTTTATTTCAATACATAGAAAATAATTGTAGTTAAATAACACTATTTTTACATATTTAGCAAAACAATATACATTTTAAAGCCATATATAATAAAAAAATCCTATACATTTTGGTACCTATCCATTTAAAATAACATGCCAAATAAAACATTTTTATGGACATAATTGAACAAAAATAGTGAATTTAAAAAATAAAAATAAAACATTGTTTCCGTAATTTTATACATTTGAAGTAAAAAAATGACAACATTTCATGTCATTTTCCCTAGTATAGTGATTCACATACAAATAAAAGTAAAAAGAAAACAATAAAAAAGATTCATCATAAAACAACAATAGATATATATTCATTCTTATTTTAAAATCTGAAAGTCAAAACATTACAAATATAACTCATAAAAAAATTTCAAAATTGAGCATCGTTTTCAAGGGCATCTTAAAACTAATCAATAATATCATATATCCCAAATTCATCATTCTCAACAGATACATTATCATCTTCTTGGACATCATTTTGTGCTTCCATTGTGTCATTTTGTTCTTCCATTGGGCCTTTGATATCTGCAAGTTCTCCAAAGTGATCCTTTCCAATAAATCCTCCTAATGGTACTTGGGGTTCCTTTGACATTTTTTCCACCTTTGATTCATTAAAATCTCCTTTCCTCGAGCCATTTTCTTGCATTTCATTTGGAAGAGCTGGAATACCATTAATTCTTTGTTGAATAAAACCGCATTGTAGTGGGTCACTTTCAATGGCTATGTAAGCAACACGTTAGTGTTGTACCTACTCACCAAATACAAAATAAATAATTAAGTTAAATAATGTAAAAAGACATAAATTAAAAACAATAAAGATTGAAGTATGATTTCATAAATGTTAGATCATAATTCTTACATTAACCTGAGAACAAATCCAAAACTCAATCTACTTCATTTGAAAATGTATCTTTAAGATAATTAATTAATGCTTGTGGTTTTTGATAAATGTTAACCATCTCTCATTTCAAATCATTTTCCTCATATGTTAGCTTTCTAACCACAACATTGTAAACCAGTAAACTACTAGGCTTCTCTCCATCTTTTACATTGACAAGAATAGAATTATAAGAATCATCTTGTGTCTAGGTTGCAAGATGTATACCCTCAATATCATGTGTAAATGGTTCTCTATTGGAGATCTTAATATTAGACTTGTGTCTGTAACATAAATAAGTGCAAATTCAATTAACTTGTGAATTAATAAAATTCATGTGTAATCTTAAATCACTAAACACACACTTTCAATATCTTACCAAATGAGTTGCATCCTTGTCTTTTCTTTTCCCTTGAAGCTTGATTGTACTAATCCTTGTTGTATCTCTGAATGAAAAACCATAAATCTCCAAAATGGTGATGTTGTGACTTTCATAAATCCCATAACCACTTTATTGAAAGCTTGGTTAATATAAGGCTCAGTATCATATCCAATATTTTGGATATTATAACCATGAGAGATATCCACAATAACTAGGGAGTATTTTTTTTTAGGAACAATATTTGCAATTTGTTCACAATCACCTAATATCACTTTACATTGAATAGTGTTGAGCCCATTCGAAATGTAGTGATCAAGGGTGTCATCAAGTTCAACAGTTCGAACACGTCTCCTTCTTTCTCTTTCAAAATTGGCTTTTTGAATAAAAAAATTGAAGGTTTCAGGTACTCCATCTGCAGTCTGCTTTGGTGTCTTTAATGAAACAAACAAACATATAGTTATTTGTCTATAATTAATAAAATAAAAATAAATTAACCTACAAACAAATGATATGAAGGTAATAAATCAATATACCTTTTTTAAAGCAACAAAAAATTGTTTCAATATTTTTGTAGAGCTTGAATCTAGATAGTTGAGTTTGACATCATCCCAACTCTCTTCATTCAACATTTTAACCATTTCATCTTGTATTCTCATATACACCTTGTGACTAAATAAAAAAATAGATAATGTTATAATTATATATATAATAAAATAGTTAGAACATTGATATGTTAAACTAAAAAAAATAATTAAAAAAAAAAATTGTCCTAACATAAATAAAAATAACTCAACAAACTTACTTTTTAAATTCATCACACATTTCTTCCATTGAAAATTCACCCGACCTTACACATGATAATATAGCTATGATAAGTTTCTCATCCTTCACTCATTGTATCATTCTCCAAGGTGTTATAGTCATATCTTCTAGCAGATTCTTGATTTCATGACCTGTCTTACTTGTGCTACATATTAAGGGTTTAGCTTTATTAACTCTCTAAATTTTTATACCAATATTTTTCCATAGGTTGAAGAACTCATCTATCAAATTCCATACATGTCCAGTTCTAAATCCCAATTGAAAATAGTTATCCACAACTCTTAATACATCACTTCCTTTGCAAAAAAAAATCGTTTGCATTTTCATCATCAATTGGGAAGCCTATTTCCATACAACATTGCTTCTGAAATTCCGCATCAACGTTTGGTCTCTCTCCACAACATATTTCAGAAAACTCATTATGAATAAATCTCACCCTTTGAATGAAATTCATGGACATCTTGTACTCATTATTTGTGGTATGATCTCATGTCAATAACTTTGCTTCTGAATATGTTAAACCAACATAAATTATACACTTGATTGTCTCAAAAAGAGGCTTATTGGGATATTCTTGCATCAATTCTCTTCTAGCCTCTGCATAATGATTTCCTCCAATCACATAATATTTGTAGTCAAAACATTTTGATTTATCAAATTCATCCATGCTAGGAACTTCCATTGGGTCAACAAGAACTAGGTAGTCAACCACATATGCATATGGAAGGTACATAATCAATGCTTTCAAATTTTGAATATGTAAGTGATGTGGTTTTCTAATTTGATATTTTTCTTTCCCTTCTGTGAGTTTATAAAGTTGTTTCACATTCAACTGAAATGTATGACATCATCAACTAAGTTCGTCAT
>ML825701.1:13157-64870 GCA_009831015.1 Picea engelmannii | reverse complement strand
GAGAACAAATCCAAAACTCAATCTACTTCATTTGAAAATGTATCTTTAAGATAATTAATTAATGCTTGTGGTTTTTGATAAATGTTAACCATCTCTCATTTCAAATCATTTTCCTCATATGTTAGCTTTCTAACCACAACATTGTAAACCAGTAAACTACTAGGCTTCTCTCCATCTTTTACATTGACAAGAATAGAATTATAAGAATCATCTTGTGTCTAGGTTGCAAGATGTATACCCTCAATATCATGTGTAAATGGTTCTCTATTGGAGATCTTAATATTAGACTTGTGTCTGTAACATAAATAAGTGCAAATTCAATTAACTTGTGAATTAATAAAATTCATGTGTAATCTTAAATCACTAAACACACACTTTCAATATCTTACCAAATGAGTTGCATCCTTGTCTTTTCTTTTCCCTTGAAGCTTGATTGTACTAATCCTTGTTGTATCTCTGAATGAAAAACCATAAATCTCCAAAATGGTGATGTTGTGACTTTCATAAATCCCATAACCACTTTATTGAAAGCTTGGTTAATATAAGGCTCAGTATCATATCCAATATTTTGGATATTATAACCATGAGAGATATCCACAATAACTAGGGAGTATTTTTTTTTAGGAACAATATTTGCAATTTGTTCACAATCACCTAATATCACTTTACATTGAATAGTGTTGAGCCCATTCGAAATGTAGTGATCAAGGGTGTCATCAAGTTCAACAGTTCGAACACGTCTCCTTCTTTCTCTTTCAAAATTGGCTTTTTGAATAAAAAAATTGAAGGTTTCAGGTACTCCATCTGCAGTCTGCTTTGGTGTCTTTAATGAAACAAACAAACATATAGTTATTTGTCTATAATTAATAAAATAAAAATAAATTAACCTACAAACAAATGATATGAAGGTAATAAATCAATATACCTTTTTTAAAGCAACAAAAAATTGTTTCAATATTTTTGTAGAGCTTGAATCTAGATAGTTGAGTTTGACATCATCCCAACTCTCTTCATTCAACATTTTAACCATTTCATCTTGTATTCTCATATACACCTTGTGACTAAATAAAAAAATAGATAATGTTATAATTATATATATAATAAAATAGTTAGAACATTGATATGTTAAACTAAAAAAAATAATTAAAAAAAAAAATTGTCCTAACATAAATAAAAATAACTCAACAAACTTACTTTTTAAATTCATCACACATTTCTTCCATTGAAAATTCACCCGACCTTACACATGATAATATAGCTATGATAAGTTTCTCATCCTTCACTCATTGTATCATTCTCCAAGGTGTTATAGTCATATCTTCTAGCAGATTCTTGATTTCATGACCTGTCTTACTTGTGCTACATATTAAGGGTTTAGCTTTATTAACTCTCTAAATTTTTATACCAATATTTTTCCATAGGTTGAAGAACTCATCTATCAAATTCCATACATGTCCAGTTCTAAATCCCAATTGAAAATAGTTATCCACAACTCTTAATACATCACTTCCTTTGCAAAAAAAAATCGTTTGCATTTTCATCATCAATTGGGAAGCCTATTTCCATACAACATTGCTTCTGAAATTCCGCATCAACGTTTGGTCTCTCTCCACAACATATTTCAGAAAACTCATTATGAATAAATCTCACCCTTTGAATGAAATTCATGGACATCTTGTACTCATTATTTGTGGTATGATCTCATGTCAATAACTTTGCTTCTGAATATGTTAAACCAACATAAATTATACACTTGATTGTCTCAAAAAGAGGCTTATTGGGATATTCTTGCATCAATTCTCTTCTAGCCTCTGCATAATGATTTCCTCCAATCACATAATATTTGTAGTCAAAACATTTTGATTTATCAAATTCATCCATGCTAGGAACTTCCATTGGGTCAACAAGAACTAGGTAGTCAACCACATATGCATATGGAAGGTACATAATCAATGCTTTCAAATTTTGAATATGTAAGTGATGTGGTTTTCTAATTTGATATTTTTCTTTCCCTTCTGTGAGTTTATAAAGTTGTTTCACATTCAACTGAAATGTATGACATCATCAACTAAGTTCGTCATTCTCAATATTTTTTGAATGGCATTTTGGGTTGTTTTCATAATACCATCTTCTAGATCAACACCTGGTGTTACTATTTCTCTACTACCTTTATGACTTTCATTATAATATTTAGAGCTAACAATGGTTTCTTCATCATCATCAACATTTTCTTTCTTCCTCTTATGATTTAAATGGGTTTCATCTAAATCAACAACTTGTTCATAATCAATAGGAATGGAATCATCCTTAACCATCACTCTTTTGTGTTTCTCTTGTTTATTTTTCTTACGAGAAGGAGTGATATCCTGATTGAGACTAATCTCAACAAAATATTCATTTGAAGTTTCCTCATCTTCAAATGTAGCATTTTTAGGATTTCTAGAATGAGGACTTTTCTTTCTTTTTTCATGTTCTTGTCTTTATACTCTTGCAACTCCAACCTATGTTACATTTTGTTTTTTTTTCCTTCCTTCTTGTGATTTATCGATACGAAAGGCATTGATGAATTCCATGATATTTTTCTCTGTAGAGTAACTCCCCACTAAAATATGTGAAATTCATTCAGAAAAATCCTGTAAAAATAAAATATAACATTTACGTGTTAAATAAAATTAAAAAATTAACATGATACTAAAAATAATACAGGATACAAAAATAAAAATAAACGAACTTACATTGTATTTCTTAATGTCTTCAATGATAGATGCACATATTTTGTAAAACATTCATCCCTGTTATAATTTCTCAATTTTGAACAATATATAATCTTGATATAAGTCCTGGCTTGTTTCACAAATTCATAAACAATATATGTGTCTGGCACTAAACATATATCTCGTAGCAAGCCAAGTGGCTTACAATTTCCTTTCACATGTTCATACTCGACACAATACAAATATATATGTTCTCCATTGTTGCCTTATTTGTCCTTAACAAACCAAGAATATTCAAGTTTGTTTTCACCTTCCATAGATTTCCATTCTCTAACATTCTCCATTTCCCTTGACAACTCAGGTGTTGGACCTTGAACAAATGTGCTATCAATTTGTTTCCTAGAATTCATGGATATTCTAGTTGCAATTTTGGATGCAATTATTGTAGGTCGTGATATAGATACATTCACATATAATTTCTTTACTACCATTTTTCCTCTATGAAAAAATAAATTAGGTCTGGGAAATGTTTACACTATAATAAATTAAAAAAAAAACATAGACCATAAAAATTAAACTTAGAAAAGAAATTTTAAAAAAACATTGACCCATGGGGTTACTGGGGCGATGTCAGGAACAAATCTTGGCCTACGAGGGCTAGGGAGATGTCAAACATCACCTCATCCCCCCCACGACGAAGTCATGGTCCCGTGGAGGCCAGCCCCACGACGACCAAGTCACGGTCATGATTGCGTGCCCATGGCTAGGCCATGGGGACCAACCCCACAGAGGCTAAGTAACAGTCTTGACTGCGCACCTAAGGCTTGGCCACGGGGGCTGAGGTGATGTCGGGCATTGCCTAATCCCCCATCGCGACCAAGTCACGGTCCCATGGGCGCCACAAGACTGTGACTTGGCCGCGAAGGGGGTTGGTTCAATGCCAGGCATCGCCCCGAGCATCCATGTAGGCCAAGTCACGGTCCCGCGTGGAGGGGAATCCATCCCACTAACCACCATGGGGCAAAACTATAAAAAAATTATTAAAAACTGTAAAACTTTTATAAAAAAAAATACCCAAATTTGTTTGTTTGTTTGTTTTTTTCTCAAAAAATCTTAATAATTTGTTAAAATTTCTTTGAAAAAGGTCTATTTTTAAAAAACAAAAATTGATTTCCTTAGAAAAATTAGAAAAAATCTAAAAAAATTTAGGGTTTTTTATAATTTTCGCATGAAAAAATCTCATGTGATTCAAAGATGATCTTATAAAAAAATTATGGTATATGGTAAGAATTTAAAAAATAACTAACCTCTAAAGGGATAGATTCTCCTCGAATGTCTTCTCGATGTTTCTCCCTTGTAAATTTCTCAAAACTATTTAACGAATACTTCCCAATATTTAACGCAATGTAAAAAGACAAAACAAGACTGTGTATATATAACAAAAATGATATAGTTAAGTGTAACAAATGTGGGATAAATAAAAAAGAAGAAGATTGTGTACATATATACCTAATATTATATGGATCATCATTAATTTTAATGAATGTGGGATAAATAAACAAACATGACAAATATTGTAATTAATAAATGAATAACGAATTAATAGAGTAAAAAATGTTTTTAATCTTGAAGAGAAAATAATAGAGAGAAAAAATTGGGCGGGGGGAAGAGGCGAAGGGCGGGGGGTGTGGAGAGGGATTTTGGAGGGAATATTTTGGGGGGTAATTTTGAATGGGAAATTTTGGAAGGAATATTTTGGAGGATAAATTTTGGAGGGAAAAGTATGATTCTGCAAGTTGTAAGATTTTCATTGAGAGGGTGAGCATTTGTATCATTCTATGTTCTTAGTGAGAAGTGATGGCTTCGTCAAATAAATAAGATTTTGTTTCTGAGACATCAACAAATTGTTCACATACCTCTTCTTTTGGGACTAGAAAATGTGATGGGAATACTTGTTATGTAAATAAGGTGTCATATTTTTCATCTAGTTAGAAGTTTGATCATAGTGCAAGCAATGTTATTTAGCATGTTCATCAGGAAAGTCCTAAATCAGAGGACTTTGAAGGCACTAATGATAAAGAGGAGGGATATGATGGTGATCAATTTATTCATCAGTTTAATAATATTGAAAATAATCAAAATGTATGTCGAAGTGGAGACTTTGATCACAGTTTAAATGATTGGGGTGATAATTTTTCTCCAAGTGAGGGTTTTCAAGGTACTAATGAAGATTTTTCTCAAAGTGAGGATTTCCAAGGAATTAATGAGGATGATGAAGAATTTCCCTCAAGTGGGGATTTTAAAAGTAGTGAATATGATTATGTCAATGGTGGACACTCTTTCCCGAGTGGGGAATTTAAAGGAAGCAATGTTGGTGATGATGATTTCTCTCCAAGTGAGGATTTTCAAGTTACTGATGAGGATGATGAAGAATTTCCCTCAAGTGGGGATTTGAAAAGTAGTGAAGATGATTATGCCAATGGTGAACACTTTTTTTCGAGTGAATAATTTAAAGGCAACAATGTTGATGATGATGATTTTCCTCCAAGTGAGGATTTTCAAGGTACTGGTGAGTGTTAATGCTAAGAGACTAGAGAGTCTCCAACATCAACATTTTCAACCTCTCGCGGGGCTAGGAGAGAAGAAGCAGGAATATCACCCTAGGCTTAAATCCCCAGACAAGAATGTGCATTGAACTCTAAGCTAATTTTCTCCTAACCTTCATTCCAAGCATAGATCCCTTTACCCTGTAATTTAACCTTTTAACATTTTTTTAATTTTTATGTGATTTTATGATTTTATGCTATTTACAATTCAATTATTTCTATGTAAGGTTTTATACAATAGGCAAAATAAAATAAAAATAAAGGAAAAATAAAGGAAAAATAAATGATAAAAGTAAAAGACAATGTTTTTGTTTATTTTAATAAAAAGGTGAATTAAAGCAAAGTTAACTAAAAGCTACAAAAGTTAATAAACTATGTTAGTTTTAAAATAATTTAATTAAAAGGAAAACTTATAACAATAGTTTGAAGCATATAAAGAAGCAACATTTTCTTGATATAACATTTTATATTTTTTTTTTTTATTTATGAGTTAGGATGTAAAAATAAATAAAAATTAAAAACAATAAATTAGACAAACACAAAAGTTTATGCACATAATCAAACTAAAAACCTTATACATATGATTATAAACAAAAATATAATGTTGTTGTTGTGTCTTTAAAAATTTATTTAATTTTTTTTATTTATGAAATCAGAGTGGAAAATAAGATGAGGAAACTAAGGACTTTAAAGAAAAATCAAGAGATATCCAGAGTAACATAGAGTTTATTTCCATTAAAAAGCTTTCCCATACAAAATCATAAATCATCAAAATCTTCAAGTCTTTGTGTAGACGTGGGCCAGGTATGTGGTCTTTAGCCCTTCTAGATGCAAAGTACAATAAAAAGACCAAGCATGAAGAGGAAAAAGAAAGTTGAGCCAAGAAGGAATGGAGCCATGGTGGTGAATCACAAAGAGAGAACCTGCATAGTAAAATTGATTAGCGCCGAATCAAATCGAGCCTTATTACAACAAACTAAACAAGTAAACCTTTACCTCATGAAGGCTAACAAACTCGTCCTCGCTTATCCTCTTCGCAGCTTCGCAAGGCCCCCCTGTTGCCAATGATTTTGTCAATTTTTGTTGAAGATGTAGGAAAAGGATGAAATGAGATAGTCCTCACAACACTCTCAGCATATCGTTCTATGAAATTCCTGCCAAAGTTCTCTCTCTGATTTTCTCTCTAGAAATATTTACTTCATAAGATTTTTGTCTTCATCAAAACAATCTCCCTTTGATGGTTGTGCACTACCTCCTTTAAATAGTTAGACGAGTGGTTAAGGTAGTTTCATTCAGTTGTTGGGTAGTTTTCAAAGTGAGCGAACTGCTTCAGGAATTTCCTTGACACATTACTAACAAATCAATTTGTTGTTGTTATCGTTTGGGCTTTCTTCGTGTTTATGATTAATTCCCAACGGAACCTTGAACACGTTCAGAAGATCAAGCGTTCTCCCATTGTTCCACTCGTATACATAATTGTGCAAATATCATTCTTCTTGGGTGGTGAAAGGCCACATTTTATCTTCTTTCCCAGAAATAATAATTCATGCCAAGAGTATGCTTTTACTCCTATCATATATCCTTATACTGACACTCTGTCCTATTTACTACAACTAGCATGTAGACACGGAGGTCTTCTAGCAGATGGACAAAGGAAAGCAACACAATGAACTCTTGAAATCAATTCCTTTGTTTTCATCCATATCACACTCCTGGTATAATTCTTTTATTTGTTCATGTGTCCAAGAAACATTCAACTCCTGAAAGGAAATCTTAAATTCATCGAAATCTATTGTTCTATTGGAATCTTTATCGTATTTCTTAAACACAATTCTAACTTTTTCGAAGCTTTCATCAATTTTAGGGAACTTCATGATAACATTGTTGAATGTTTTCACGCTGCATTTTCCTAAGGTTTATCTCTTCTTCAGAGCCTTGACCATATTAAGTTCTAAGTTTGAGCGCTTGCTATATGGCATAAAGAAATATAAAATACTTGTAATGCACCCCATTTTCTTTGTATAAAGGCACTTCCATGAATAGATCAACACATGACCTTGTTCTTGAACAGATTTTGTTCATTATCTCATCTAACGACCATTTGAGCACCATATTCTCGAATTCTCCAGCCACCACTTTGTATCTAGACCTTCTTTCGCTGCTTTATTCCCTTTCCATGGCTTCTCCCCGGTACCCAAACGATCCCATATCATCGAAAAAAATGCCATATGGTGCCTCATCAAGAGTTTGGTATACATTATCACATTTCCTCAATATGAAAGCCCGTTACGGTCATAGGTTGCCTTCTAAAATAATATAATCCATGTGGAAATTATCATTTAAATATGTTTCCTCTTTGTTATTGCATGGTGTTAAAGTTATAGCTCTACCAAGAAAATGGTAGAACTTTATGGGACAAATAAAATATTAAAAGAGGGGAACATGACAAAAATCTTGAAAAGGTGATATATGTTGTTTATGAATGATAATATGTTTGCTTTTGAAGAGTGGACATGGAGTGGAATGATGTCACAACATTAATGTGACATGAGGTGTGATAATAATAGTTTAAAAAATAAGGTTCCAGTGTGTTAATCATAGGAATATGGCATGGATTTGAATTACATAACATGACCATAAATGACCTTGAAGAATAGTTATTGAGTCTCTCTTTTACATAATGAGTAAGGCGAGTGCATATATCAATATTGGCGACATAAGGGTCTTTGAACATGTGTGTCACTGGCGAAATAAGAGGGTGTGAATAACGCAAGGAGTAATTAAAGAGCTCTTCTTAGAAAATATTTAAGTGTCATAAAACATTCACTAAGAACAATGTGCAGACATTTAATGAGGACAAGCAAAACTTGTGCAAGTAGTGTCACTGGAGAGGGAGCCTGGCAACGCTTTGTCGGCTAAGTCCTATTGACAAAAATAGTCGTCAACAGTGAGGATGATGAATATTTTCTTCCAAGTGAGGATTTTCAAGGCACTAACGAGGATGATGAAGAATTTCCTTCAATTGGGGATTTTAAAAGCAGTGAAGGTGATTATACCAATGGTGGACACTCTTTCCCGAGTGGGGAATTTAAAGGTGACAATGTTGATGATGATGATTTTCCTCCAAGTGAGGATTTTCAAGGTACTAATGAATATTTTCCTTCAAGTGACTATTTTCAAGGCACTAAGGAGGTTGATGAAGAATTTTCCTCAAGTGAGGATTTTAAAAGCAGTGAAGATGATTATGCCAATGGTGGACACTCTTTCTCGAGTAGGGAATTTAAAGGTAACAATGTTGATAATGATTTTCCTCCAAGTGAGGATTTTCAAGGTATTGATGATGATGGTGGAAATTTTCCTCCAAGTGAGGATTTTCAAGACACTAATGAGGATGATGAAGAATTTCCCTCAAGTGGAGATTTTAAAAGTAGTGAATATGATTATGTCAATGGTGGACATTTTTTTTCCATGTGGGCAATTTAAAGGCACCAATGGTGATGATGATGTTTTTACTACAAGAATGATTCTAGAGACATTGATGATGGTGTTGTTGATGATGAATACATTCTTGTTAGATAAGAGTTCAATGGCATTGATAGTCTTAAGGGTGATGATGATTTTCCTTCAAGTGAATATTTCATGAAATATCCAATGACATTGGTGGGGATGGTAATAATTTTTCTAGTGAGTTTGATATTCCTCTTATCAACGAGATTATCAATGAAGATGATGATGGACCTATGAATGAATATCATTTTCTTAATCATTCAACTACAACAAATCAAGGTGATTGACATTCTCTTGTTCGGTTTCCTGACAATGTTTTGCTTGATATTCCTTCTAGTGAGGATGATGAAATAGTGGAGACATTGCAAAGAAACATTATGTCTAGGACCAAGAATAGACATTTTTATATCAATCCAAATCATTCTAGTTATACAAGGTCTAGGAAATAATTTCTCACTAAATCAATTTCCATAAGTGATTTGATTTCAAGCGAATGTTGTCAAAAGAATTGTTTGAAAAGAATGGACTACATGTATGCCTTGAATAAAAGGAATACATATTTGTCAATGAATAAGACCATACAAAATTTATATTTAATGGGGTGTGTGATATCCACCAAGACAGGATATGATTATCGCATTGGGAATATTTTACTTTGCAAAAATACTTTAAAACAAATTCACTCAATTGGTAATCTTTGTCTATCAAGAATCCAATCAAGGTTGGAAAAAGATACCTCATTTTATTCAAAGGTACATCATGGATGAGAGAGTGGGCCATTAACAAACACTACATTGTCATGGATGCATGACTTCTTTTCCAAACATGGAGAGTGCATGTCAGATAGAGATACAATACATATTCCAGATAATTTCTCAAGGAGAGAAATCTACAAGTTGTACAAAGAATATGCCGAAGGTGTTGAAGGAAATGGTAATTTTATTACATATGCATATTTTACAAGAATATGTAAGAAACAATTCAACAATGTTCGTTTTTCTAAGAAGTCAAGGATGGGGATTTGCAGTATATGTGCTACTCTTAAATCAAGAAGAGATAAATCTTAAGGGGTAGAAAGAGGTATTTATTTACTATTTTGTTTTTTTAATTGGATAGTTATCAACTATGAAACATATTATCAATATTTTAGTTTTATGTCATGTGCAGATTCCATAGTCAAATCACTTCAAGAACATCAGAATCAACAATCAAGTGAAAGGAAAAAGTTGTACAAACGTTGGAAGAAGTGTTATGATACTCCAAACAAATATTTAGGTATGATAATTGATGGCATGGACCAAAAGAAAACAATTTTTCCATACACCAAAAAAATTACAAGAAGAATATTTCATTCAGTTTCATTTGGTTGGTTGTATGGTTTTTAATGGAAAAATGTGTCTAAGGGTTTACTTCACAACTCCAATTATTCGTAATGATGCAAATCTGATCATCACCATAATTCATCATGTGCTCACTCACTAATCTGGAAATCTTCCTCAAGTTCTATATCTACAGTTAAACAACACTAGTCGTGAAAACAAAAATCAAATTGTGTTTGGATATGTAAGCATGCGTGTTCAATTGAGAATATTTAAAAAGGTGAAATTTGTTTTCCTTCATGTTAGACACACTCTGATCATATTGATTAAATGTTCAATCATTTTTCAATAACATTGATGAGGAAAAATGTTGGAAGTATACCATCATTAATTGAATGTATTAAGAAATCATACATTCCAGAGCCTGATTTTCACATATTAGAAGAAACTGTTGACATACGAAGATTTATTCAGGGATCGCATGGTGAAGAAAAATGTATTGAGCAGCTTAATGACATTAGCTTCTAACATCAAAAAAATTTCAAACAAGTTGATGGGAAAACACTTATATGGGGAACAAAGTATTCTACTACTACAAAATGTGGGCCTTCATCAGGTTTAACATTTTTGAATTTCATTCCATATCATCCAATATTTGCATCAAAGTTATTGTTATTATAATTAGTTTTTGAAATCCATAATGCATGAAGGTGTAACAAAGATGTAGATTATTCTGAATGCCTGGAAGAAATAAAAAAATCCCATTAAAGATACATATGATTACTTTGATGTTGTTGATTATGTTTGGTGGGAGTCTTTTTTCAATGGTCAAAGTGACATAATTTCAAGCTCAACAAATGAAGATACATTTTTCAAGGCTCCATTTCATTGGCCATAAAATATGCCAAATGAATCTGAAGAAATAAACATTGTTGAACAACAAGAATCTCAAGGTGTTATTGAGTTTACACAAGCAGAGGAAACATAAATGTATATTGATTCTTGAAGATCATGTGCACAACGTGAAGCCATGGAAGACCTTTGCAAGGGTTCAATACATGATATTAAGAAGGGTAGCATGATTGTAGTCTTAGCGACTGAATTTCCACATGATTATCCATTTTGGATTTCAAAGGTTATAAAGATTGACAAAGAAAATGAAGATGTTATAGAAATATAAGTGCATTGGTATGAAATAGGTACACACCCATTCAATGGTGTGTAAAAGCTAGAGATGGTAGTTGAGAAACATGTCAATAGAAAGAGAAAAAGAAAGGGTCCAAATACAACTCGTCATCGCACTGACCTCTTAAAATTAGAGGATGTTGACATACTTGTTTATGACTTCAATTTGACAAAGAGAGCAACTCTTCACTCCGGGACAATTGATATTATCAAGAAGTTGTTGTTGTTAGTACCATAATTTTTGCAGTTAGAGTCGGTCCTAGATGAGTCGTAGTTTGTGTGTCGAAGCGTGTGAAGTTAGGCACTGAATAATGAATGGGTTGAAATCAGCAAGTGGGGGGTCTGGCCCTTGGAGTCGGGAAAGGGTGTCATAATTAGCCATGTGTGACTTGTAAAGGTCCCTTTCCCAGAAGATCAAGTCCTGTCAGAAAGAGGGAATTTACGTGCTAGAGGTCGAGGCAAATTGTTGGAATAAAGGTCGCATCGACGGATATAACGACCATCATTACCTAATTATGAAGTCATAAAGGTTAAGAAATCACGACGATCATATCATGTATACTCTGCATCTCTTATCATCTATACTTTACACACTTCAAAGTGTACCCGTCGCACGAGTTTGTTGCGCAAATATTCATCCTCCTTCCAAAATTCTCGTCACCATGGATTTATCATCCTCTTCCATGATTCCATCCCTCACCCGTTCAAGTATAAATATTGGTCACCTTGCATGCTTCTCCTTTGCCTTCTGAATTTGTGTGTTGTCTGTGGTTTTTTCTGCAAGTCTTGGGTCCTTTCATTGTGGAAAGGTCAACTTCCATCATTTGTATTGTGAGTATGTTCATTCAAGTTGTCGCGTCTCCTTCATTTTTAGTCATTGTTTGAGTCTTGTTGGATTTCGGTGCAAGCTTGTGCGCCAAACAATAGTTCTTCTCGCGGTCAGCCTCTCTTCTTTGGAGTTTCTTCCTATAGCACTAAATTTCTTTCCGCATCTCAACCCTCTGTCTCGTGACAAGTCTCTCGGTGCCTTGCCACCATGCCAAAATTTCCTATCACGCTTCCCTACTACGACGAGCCTACCATTGTTGTTTATCACCGTGTCGATCTCTTTCTGTGCCAAAGTTTTTCATAGCGCATGACAGCTGCGTAGTGGACTCCTAGAATTGATTTTGTTGGTTGCACAATTTTTTTTTCATTGCCTTTCCAACAGGTCTCTGAGAAGTATATCATTTTCATTTTCGCGCAAATAGGGTGTTACCATTCCTTACCGAGCGCGTGAAAAAAATACACATTTGCATCATGACAACATCCCAAGACATAAGAAAGAAGGCGTGAAGTGGGAGAGTCGTGAGTTCTGAAACTTGGGACCTATAATTAATCAATAAAGGTCTAAATATCAGGGCATCTTTTGAACAGGTCAAATGTATGCGATATTGTGAGAAGATCAAAGGATACAACATGAAGTTGGATTAACAGTTCACTCTCAGGTTTAATGGGTTATGTGTGACCATTGTGAGAATCACATTTCAGGTGACGGGGGAAACTTTGTTAGTTGCAACGGAGATTCCTCCACACGACGAAAAGTGGTCTAAAGGCATGCCTTTAAACATATTATTCTATGAATACTTTATCAAGCCAAAATTCCTAAATGGAAAGATCGAAGGGGGCGTTCTGAGTGGATATCTCTGGGAGCCTTTCTAAAATCTCCTAAAGGTGATTAAAAGGTATTTCAACTGTGAAAGAAGGTTTGACAGAGTATACGCATATCACATTACGTTGTTGATGCACTTTACGGGAAAAAATCCTTTGAACTTACCTTTGTTCTTGAATCAAAGCCTAGAAAGGATGGCAGACAACATCCAGGCCGAAGTTGACCAACCGAGGAAGAAATTATTCCATATATTATTGATCAAGTTTTTGGTAGTCCAAGAATTGAGACGTTTGGACAAAGACTGGGATTCATTTCTAATTTCAGCCTACATCCCCAAGGACCCCAAAGGAGACTTCCCTTTATCCACGGGGGAAACAACATTTCACAGCACAGGGGCAATAATGGAAGAGGTCAAGGGAAAAGGAAAGGCAACATAAGACTTGTCATCCCAACAACCAACACCCTAGAAAAGATGCAGGCCAAGGTTGATCAAGAATCCCAAGGAGACGCAAGCTCCCAACGAACCACGCACCCAATCTACTGCTGAGAAGTTACTCATGCATGTTGTTCGGATAGAACTTGTTGAAGGTTCAAGCAGAGGAATTATTAAAAGACGGAGAAGGTCAAGCACTGAAAACGTGGAGGTTCAAGAGTCATCGCAGCATCTGAAGCAAGCACAACTCACTATTGTCGAATTGTATCAGGAGAATAGAGAATTGAGAAAATAGTTGGCAGAAAGGATTGTTGAAGCGACAACGTCGCAGAGCCGAGCAGGGAATTCTAATTATCTCAAAAGACATCTCAATGAGGCGCAATATGTAATCATCCAAATACACAAGGAACAAAATATGGCATAGGAAAGAATCTCAGAGCCGAGAAGGGAATGCTAATCGGCTCGAAAGACAACTTAGAGAGGTGCAAGATGTAATCATCCAGCTGTGTGAGGAACAAAGGATGTCAGAGGAAATAATCGCAGAGCACTTCAAGGAATGTGAACCAACCATGGATAACACCCACGCAGATCTTGCCAATGCTCAAGCAAAGCTAAAAGTAAATGTAGTCTTGTGGAGACAAGTGAAGAACCTGAACAGACGAAATTGGTCTCTTAGGAAAACACTCAAAGTATTAAGGTTGTAGGTGAGGCCAAAGGCATGATTGACATGACCCCATTTTGTCTTTTTGAACGTGGCACAAAAAATTTCTCCCCTCGTGTCTTGTTTCCTGCCGAGAAACAAGAAGTCTGACGGGCACCCGCGCGGTGGATATTCGTCACACAGATGTTATAAACCCACCTGTTGAGAAGAACAAGTGTAGGAAAAATGCATGAAAATTTTAGAGGAGATGGGTGATCCCCCGACCATTGTCTCCATATGGAAAGTACGAGAGATATCCAACAGACATCTGCCACACCAATCTTCCACATGCATACTATATCCAGTGATCGCGCGGAAACAACCAAAGCCCGTTACACTAGGTGGCAGAGTTTTTGATAGTGCGCTCGATCATTCGGGAAACCACTCAAAGGAGAAGCGTCGATGCATCACATCTTGATGATCAAATCTTAATTATGACTGAATGGTCATGACAAAGACGCCGGTTATGACAATATTCTAATGGTTGTGGTTTTATGTATTGTGATCCTATCTATGTATGTACTTCATGTTTTATGTATATTCACACCTTTCCTTTTGTTTAAATTGGAACATTTAATAGGTCTAAAATTCATCATGCGGTGCTTTAGACTTCGCCATTTAAACTCTTTGTCTTCTTCTAAGTTAGAATTCATCTTTAATGATGCTCTGAGTTGCTTTATGTACTCTTTCTTTCACCACACACAATGACATTTGAACTGAAATACCATTGCCTACTTATCCTTTATCCTCTCAAAGTTTCATTTACCAAGTCATTGATTTCTCTCGCTTTCAGGAGGTTGACTCCATATCCCAAGGTTTTGTATTTCCTTTCTAGCGAAACCAGAAACATTTCACAAACACAATAAATCTAGTTGACAATTCAAAGCCATTATTTATTAGAGACTAAGTCTCAGAGAGATCCCTCTCTAGGTTGGAAATGCTAGTTTCCAGTCTTAAAGTTGGTCTATAGGTTACCTCTGTCATTTTTTTTCTCATCCAAACAAATTTACAGAGTGCTAACATCTTGGCGTCATTGTCGGGGACGAAATTGAAAAACATTTCCCTGGGAAAATGATTAAATATGTATTTTTGACCCCTGAGGGTAACAGTGGGTCAGACACCGATATTGGATGAAACTTATTTTTACCCTGGCGACTCCAATAAATCAGACCAGTGGCATAGAGTAGTCAGAATCAGAAATCATGGCTCCAAAGAAAGTTTATACCATAGTGAACCCTGATCTAGAACCTGTAGCACCCGTGTCTGATCCCGAAAAACTTTTGCGCAAATCAAAGGAACAGATACCAGATCCGTTCTATTACTTGGAAAAAAACCTATCTTTACCCAAAAATGGAGTACAAAGCATCGATGACCTTGAATTCGATACATTTTTTGAACAAACTTTGTTTCGGTCTAGATCAGAATCCTACTTGGATGAAATAGTCTTCGCTGAGAAAAGTTTCCAATATTTGATACCAACTAACCCCCCGCGAACTGCCATAATCCCCACTCAGACCATCCAGCAAGCTCAAAACCCTCCCAGAGTTATGGCCGCCAGATTCACCCCTCTTGCCTTACCAACCCAATTACATGATTTGCCCTAGAACTATAATCAGAGGATCAAGTTATATGATGTCGAAGGAAATGCTTCTGCCCAAAAGCACTTGGATTGGTTCAATGATTTTGTTGACCTGGAAGAGGTCGATCATGAGGATCCAAAAATGATATTTTTTGTGCAAAGCCTCTCAGGGGAGGTCAAAAAATGGTTCAAGACCCTTTAAGCAGTGAGCATCCCTGATTTTTCAGCTTTTGAAACATTTTTTCTGGCCAGATGGGGTGATAAAAAGAATCTTCGACAATTGTTAACTCAATTCAACAATATAAAAATATCACCAGAGGAAACAGTGCAAGATTTTTCGGCTAGATTCATGAAGGTTTATAACTCAATCCCCTCAGAAGTCAAACCGCCTCCCAGAGCTTCCCAACTTCGATACGATGATTCTTTTGACAGTGACTTTGCCTTGCTGGTAGGAGAAAGCATATATAATACCTTAGGTGCTATGATGAGTGATGTGATTGAAATTGAAGTAAATATGATGGCATCGGGAAAGATCAAACAAAATTTTGATAGAAATGGGAGGAAGCCCCAAGGGGACGCGCAACCCTCTATGTCTTTATCGTCAGACGAAAAGTTCAATTTGATGATGAAGACTATGGAAAGGATTATGGAAAGGATGTCCGTGGAGAACAAGCATGCCGCCAAGGAGAAAAATGATTTCCATCCTAGAAATCAAAACTTTAGAAGATCTCCATTTCTGCAGATCAAGAAAAGGGACCAGAGAGATCAAGGTGTTAGTAGATAAGACCCCCATTCCAAAACAAATACGCAAATGAATACTTTGATCAGATGATCCAAGACCATATGCATTGTTGCGACGATACAAATACATATATGTTCTTAGCAAAAGGAGAACACGATCAATCCATGGATGCAAATGATGGTTTTATGCTGGAGAATGATGATACATTGTCTTCGAAAACAGAGGAGTTCAGGAAGGGATATCACAATGAAATCATGCAGTTTCAGAAGAAATATAACCTCAGGAGTAAAAATACGCATGCAGAGCCTTCGAAGACAAATCCCACAAATGAACCCCAGGTGAATACTCCTTCTTCAAGCCAACCAAAGAAAGATAATTTAGAAAGGGAAGCGACGGAGAGAGGAAAATCAAAGTAATAATCCCCGAAGAAAGCACCTGAAGCAAGTAAGGAAACATGTGTTAAAGAGGTAGATAAATCTCCTCCTCCTTTTAACTTTGAGAGTGAAATGGCCAAAATCAAAATCTATGTTTCATTTAATGAGCTAATCAAGAAGGGAGAGTATAGAAACCAAATCATTAAGATGTTAAAGATGGAAGAAGCTCCTGACACCTTGAATATCCAAGCTGACCACCTTGACATCTTATTTGGTCTGCGCATAGAGGAAAGTGGTGATACTGATGATGTTCCTCCTTTCTATGTCAGTCTCAAAATTCATGACATGACTTTGCATAACGCCATGTTGGATTTGGGCACGTCACATAATCTCATGCCGAAAGTGGTCATGGATGAGTTAGGCTTTGAAGTCACAATACCTTATAAAGATATTTTCTCTTTCAACTCAAGAAAGTTGAAATTCTTGAGTTTTATCAAAGACTTGGTCGTGTCATTATCTCAAATTCCATCAAAGAATCTGGTCATGGACGTGGTGGTTGTCGACATTCCCCCAAAATTCGGCATGCTTGTTGAGGAAAAGATATGAAATGATCTTACTCAAGCATTTTCATATTTTTCTTGGCTAAAGAAAAATAAATGAGAATGTTACCCTAGGTTTATATCCATCAAAAATAAAATCCTAATTCACAAGTATTAATTACAAGTGCTTAGGCTAGTCTTTTTCACAATTAAAAACTTGCTAAAATTTTCATTTTAATACAATTTTCTGAATATAATAGTTGTTGAAAACAAGTGTAAAGACAAAAGTAAGACACCAAGATGATAATCAAGACAAATGAGACATAAAGCAATCCTTTATTTCATTCCAATTCACCAAAGAGTCATTTTCGTTACAAAATATCATACAGAAATTTTGGACCAAAGTCAAACTTAGACATCCCCGATGGAACATACAAAAGGACCTCTGACAGAAAACCAAAAATGAACTCTAAAATATGGATCAGCTTGCCACAAATTGCTGCCCACTCGACTCTGCACAATAGCCTTTGTCAGTGATGAAAACTAATTCACAAACAGACAAGTCTACACAGACTATCAAAGATAGATCAACAGCTTTGAAAAACAAGTGTTTGAATGATGTAATTCAGCCCTGAATATTGTTGTCTACAATAAGACCCTACTATCATAAAAGATAATTAGTCTTGTGATGAATAAAGGAATGAATGAAAACTGGACTATCTCAACATAAACTCAAAGAGCAAACCTTAGTATGTTTCTTCTTCTATCCTCCTCTTTTCCTCCCTTTCTTTTTTTCCTTTAAGCAAATTAGAATTGGTTGAAGTAGTTGAACTAATTCATTAGTTAAGTTAATTAAAATACTCAACCAACTTTTAGTTAGGGGGAAAAGTAATAATTATAATAAGGGTTATAAATAAATAATAACTAGTAGGTGGGACCCCTTGTGAATCCCTTTAGCTCTTAACAATAATGACATACTAGTCAATTAAGCAAAGCACACCTCCTTGTGACTCCCATAATCATATTAACATTTAAAAAATTATCTCAATAATGTTTTGCAATTATTTCCAAAAACTATTACCAACATATCCAAAAGCATGCCATACGAAAATCTGAAGTCAACTGCCATTAACAATAAAAAAAAAACTTAAAATCCATATTTTCCAGTTTGTGAGACAATCTTTCCCTTGTTGATGCTATCATATTTTAGTCCTTTTGAACCTGCCTTAGGCTGTGTGGAATCTTTAAGATTCATCTTGTTGATCATATGATAGCAATCGTCCTTCCAACGCATGTGGGAGGACACGGATTTACCAGAATTATCTGAAGATGCGGAAGGGGTAGTAGCGGCTTTCTCTTTGACAGAGGCATAGTAGGCCTTAGTTTTCAGCATTTTATTTGAATAGCTCATTCCTGTATGTGTGATTGATTAGAAAATAGTCTTTTAAATAACCATACATGATAACTCTTTAAAAATATGAAATAGATTTTGGCTCAGCAATATATCAGACCCATGCAATCCAATCCATAAAAAAAAATTAACCGTTCGTCAATGAGCAGGGGGTGAACAAAAGGTTCTGGGATATGCGAGGGGCTTGTATTGAGCGAAACATGATATAATGAGGGTTGGGGGGGGGACACGATTACTGCTCAAAGACAACAACAATCAACTGTAATGAAAACTAAAGAAAACACCACTGTGATCCAACCAAGAAACTGCGACTTCCAACTGTCTTAATACATAATTCTTCTTGACTGTAATCAATTTTAGAATAGGGAGTGAAAAAATGAATGTGGGAAGGTGATGGGGTTGTAATTAGCGAAAAAGTGAAATAATGGTGGCGAAAGAGAGAGGGTATTGTTCATAAAATTAATTAAGTAATCCATAAAACCATTCAGTAGAAGGAAATATATCAACCAAATCACCACTGTGACCCAATAAACAACTATTGTGTATTAGCTAGCTCGTTGTTCGTAATCAATATTTAACACAATGTCATCCAACAAGACAGTATGCATTTCCAAAACAATTTGTAGGGGAGCTCTATTCCTCTTATTTATCCATTTAACATTTAAAAATAATTTCCAAATGCATAAACAGTCATTTATTCCCACTATGTTTAGGATCTAAATCAACCACTGCTCATGAATTACTTCAATCATCAAATATAACTCAAAGGTCGTGCTCGATTCTGTCTTTTTGCCAATTGAATTGCAATGAAGTTATACTGTCACAACACTCATGCTTGTCACTGTTTAAAATGCATGACATTCATTTTACATACAGAGTGGACAACTGACACCACAATTCGTATTCAAACTTGCAAGATCTTGACTTGCCATTTAAACACACAGACCACAATTACCACTCCAACTCACGCTACGTTGTAGAAACCACAAAACAATTCAATCAAGCAAGTGTATTTTTGAGACTGTACAAGCCCAATTTTCTTTGAATCTAAACAATCAAAATGTTGGGCTATCCATCTAATTCAACGAGGCATCAACAACAGGCCCAATTTTACAAAAATCGAACAAATTGCAACAAGCCATGTTCAAAAACATGTGACTTCCTCCAATGGAACAATCAATTAATATTGATAACAACACAATGGATAGTCATGCCATAGTTACCATGAATTCAATGTTCCAATCTGACAATTTTAAAACACACAGTCACAACATTTTTATTTCGACCCATCGTGCCGAGCTATCAATCCAACACAAGGAGGCATATTTCTCAAATCAATAAAACTACAACCAAAACCATACCGTGTAACAACTCGTACCCATCCTTGATAACACAATTAAATAACCAAACATATACAATGGATGGAACTGTCATAAAAACCTTGATTGCAATGATCATTAGGTCATTAAAAACACATAGTTACAGTAAACATTGGGTCATTCTATAGGAACGCCCCTCATACCAATGCATCAAGCGCGAAGTGTCATTTTTCATTAATAAATTAAAAACAATGTCTGGTTATCCATTCAATAAACACAAGGAGGCAGTAACTTTGTATTTAATTTAAAAACTCATAACCATTTTGAGTTTATCCACTCAATCATAATAATAATGTCGTAACCAAATACCAAAACCAACACCATTGTCACACAATCAACGGGGCGAGCCGATAATAAAATCTGACGACAATACACACCAATCCATAACGACCAATAGTAAACCTGATAGGCCACAATGGCCTTCTCTATCGACCTTTGAACTCGAGGAGCCAAGGGTTTGCTTTGTGAACCAACCCAGGGAGGCTAGAGTCGACTCCTCTCAATGGTGAAAACTTTGAGACCGACGGTGTACACACAGAGAAAACCACAATTCACTTAGTGGATAGGGTGACGAATACTGTGACAGGAGAGGCTATGAACAAGGGAGAAGGGCTCCACTTTGGCCTTGTAATGATACTTTAGCACACGCAGGGTATATCTCTCATGGCTTCCCAGTCAATCAACTATAACGTTGAGGTGAAAATAGGGCCGAGAAGAAGCAATATAACCCATTGTGTGACCATTGGAAGCATGAAGTAACTCCAATACCCAAGTGAAATATGTGCAGTGACACAGGGTGTTTCAAACTCATTAAACCCCATAAAAGCCAAGATTGTGTATGACGATATAATGCGTGAAGGCATCATCCAGTCTAGACCAAATGAAACACTCCACTAAACTGAAAAGGATAACAGAGAGCCTTTTATGGCTACTAATACTCAGAACGACTCAATACATCGTAACTTCAGACATTATCACAGAGAAATCCACCAACAATTCATTCCCAAAAAATCACAATTTTACACAGTTGCCATGCTTAAGGAAAAACATAAATCCATACATACAAGCCAATATCTACCTCATAACCAAAGCATACTCATGGATGGAAAAAAAAATACATACATGTAATCAAAACACCTTAAAACGCGAGTTGGCCGAGCGGTTCCTCTCTACTTGAAAGTCGAAGCATAACCACATCAAAACCCAGTTGAATCAATAACCCGACTAAGGTGGCGACCAGTGGAGGGAGTAGGGGTGACGTGCAGTAAATGCACGTCACTTCCACTCTTGAGTTCATTCAATTTTTTTAGTATGCGCCAACGACTAATCCGACAAATCATCCAATTGAACCATGCATTCAAACCAACAACCATTCATTTCCAACAACGCCACCCACATCACATATTACTATTTCCAACTATACAACAATTTATATCAACTATATTTCCAGTAACTCAATAAACCGCATAGCCACTATTTTCTCTCTAGGATTTACAACAATAATGCATATAGTGTAACATGTTAACATATACCAATACCTTCATTTTACATTCTTTGTTTATATTGCTTTATTTCCTTTCAATTGCTCTTTATTTTTCATTACTAACATGTATTCTTTTGCAGGTATCACATATAATAAATCTAGGACTAAATAGCAAGGGTAGCAATCGATATCATAACCATGATGTCATTCGAGTTTAGAGTGAGAGAACAACATGTATTATCCCTCATCTATCTGTCGTGAATAGAACCAGCGTTGATCATCAATCATTCTAGAACCTGTAAGAAGTCTCGAACAATAATAGAACATAAAAAAAAAACACTCAAGGTGTCGGGTCTAATCTCCCATCCTACAAGGGGGTCCCACCTACTAGTATTATATATATTATCAGCTTAAAATTTATAGGCTTTAGCAATACTTTGCGGGCGAAATCATTGTTGACGATTTTAATCGTCAACAATGTTGTTATCCAGATCTTGGGCTGGAAAATTTAAAGGAACCTTGCAGATGGACATGTCTTATGCTACCATCCTTGTTTTCGGCCAAGAAAGGAGACTGTACAGAGAGGTGTTTCTCAAGTACATGGTGAGTAGCAAAACACAACCGAATAATCACCCTATCTACTCTATCGACACCGAATTTGGCTCCTCTATTTTTTACAATATCTTGAATTTTGAAGAGGGGGAGCCAACAACTGTCATGACTGTCGAAGACAAGGCCAAGCATCGAATAGAGGAAAGCATAGATCAGAGAAACCGCGTGGAAAATGAAATGTGGAATATGATCTTCAACGGAGTTGTCAGTAGGGTGGGAGCTAGAGCTGGTGTGTGGATCAACCCTCCCAAAGTGGGTACAAAACTCTGCTCTTACAAGCTCGCCTTTAATTGTACAAATAACATGGCCGAATATGAGGCACTAATTTTGGGTCTGAGAACTTTAGGAATCGGGTGCTAAAAGGATAGCAGTGCATGGATATTCTAACCTCATCATTAATCAGGTAAAGGGTATATACCAGGTCAAGCATCCCAGACTAAGAGAATATAGAAATCTAGTGTTGGATATCCTTGAAGAGTTTTTCAGAGTACAATTTGTCATTGATCCCCAGGGGGGAAAATAAAATTTTCGATGCCATGGCCACCTCAACTTTGGTGTTCAAAATTCCAATTTTTCCCAATAAGAAGTATGAAATTGAAGTCAAACACAGGCCTGCATTATCTAATAACATCAAATATTGGCACGTGTTTGAAGATGACAAACAGGTGGAGAGATTCCTCCAAAGGAAGGACGAGTTCACTAACATGAATATTTATGATGAGTGTTTTTGTGAAGATGATGAAGATGTAGTTGCGCATAGTAACAATGACACCTTTCAGAACTAGATAGTTGGAAATAGTGCAGCTAAAAAGCAACATTATCCCCAAAGGTTTTCTCCCATTAGAAAAAATGTTTGATGAAAATGATGTAGCCAGAAATCCTAGAATCACTATGAACGATGAAGATATTGAGGATTTCAACATCGATACTCAAGAGAATCCTAAGATAATTAGACTGTCAAAAACACTCACTCCGGAAATCAAGCAAAGGTATATCATCCTCATGAAATATTTCCCTGACATTTATGCATGGAGTTATGAATACTTGAAGGTCTATGACACTGGAGTAATTCAACATGTAATCCCCATCAAGGAAGATCATAAACCTTTCAAGAAAAAGTTGAGATGAATCAATCCTCTGATGTTGTCGCTGATTGAAAAGGAGGTAAAGAAACTATTTGATGCCAAAATTATCATGTCTTTGATATTTTCAAAGTGGGTGGCTAACCTTGTGCCTATAAGAAAGAAAAGAAGTGAAATAAGGTTATGTGTGGACTTTCAGAATCTAAACAGGGTATCTCTCAAAGACAACTATTGGATTCCTAAGATGGATTACATCCTACAGAAGGTAGTTGGATCCCAGAAAATGTCAATGCTGGATGATTTTCCCAGTTACAATCAGATCATGGTGCACCCGGACGACCACGAGAAGACAACCTTTACAACACCTTGGGGTACATTCATGTATGCAAAAATTCCTTTTGGGCTTATGAACATTGGAGCGAATTTCCAAAGGGCCATGGATATAGAATTTGCTAAGGAGAAAAACAAGTTTATCTTGATTTACTTAGATGACATCATGGTGTTTTATGATTCTGATGAACAACATATTGAACATCTGAAGAAGGTTTTCCAGAAATGCAGAAAGTTTGGCATCTCATTAAATCCGAAAAAAATAAAATTTTGGGATGCAAGAAGGAAATTTGTTGGGACACATAATCTCAAACGAAGGCATAAATATAGACCCCAACAGGGTGGAATGGATTATGAATATTGACCCTCCCAGGAGCAAGAAAGAGGTGCACTCTTTCCTAGGAAAGGTAAAGTTTCTAAGAAGGTTCATTCCAAATTTGGCCGAGATTATAAATCACATCACGAATATGATTAGGAAAGGTAATGAGATAAAATGGACTCTTGAAGCCAGGAATTCATTCGAAGACATCAATTTGGCGCTGACCAAAGCTCCTGTGTTAGCCAGCCCAAATTTCACAAAGGACTTTATCTTATTTTCCTTTGCCTCAGAACACACCATCATTGGCATCTTCTTACAGAAGGATGAGTAGAATTTCGAAAAGCCTATAGCCTATTTCAGCAGGACATTGATAGACTCCCCACTAAGGTAGGATATCATGGAAAAACAAGCATATTCCTTGGTGAAGGCCCTCAAGGAATTCATGACTTATATATTGCATTCCAACACCATTGCTTATGTGCCTAGGAATTCTGTCAAGGATATCCTGAATCATCCTAATGCTAAAGGGAGAAGGGGTAAATGGATCATAGTTATGTTGGAATATGACCTCGAAATCAAGCCTACAAAGATGATTAAGGGTCAAGGGCTTGCAAAATTGATGGCGCAGTTGAACTATGATGTTTTGGGAACAAATTTCATCGTTGATCTGTCGAAGAATCCACGAGAAGAAACGATCCTACAGGTATCTCAGAAATTCATCGATTCGCCTTGGTACGCTGACATTATTTACATGTTAAGGAATTTGCAAGCTCCTCCAAGGTTAAGCAAAACCAAAACCAGATTTTTGAAGTTGAAAGCGGCTAAGTTTTGAATCTTGGATAATTCTTTGTATTAGAAGGATCCAGGAGGGATCTTGTTGAATTGTTTGTTGGAGGAATATATAGAACGGACTATCAAGGAGTTCAAAAAAGGAGACTGCGGGGGGGCATCATTACTCGGAGACCACTATGCACAAAATATTGAGAGAGGGATTCTATTGGCCCAGTATTTTTGCGGATGTATACAAGGAATTTTCTAGTTTCCATGAATGCCAGATATTCGATGGGAAAAGAAAGTTGCAACCCTTGCCTTTAAATCCTATCTCTATCGAAGCACCGTTTATGCAATGGGGTCTGGATTTATAGGAGAGATTCATCCGCCATTTTCAGCTCAGCATATATGGATACTAATGGCCATGGACTACTTCACCAAATGGATCGAAGCAGTCCCCACGAGGCAAGCTACCAACACAGTTATCATTCAGTTTTTAGAGACCAGTATCCTGTCTAGATTTAGTTTCCCAATCAACATCATCACGGACAATGCAACAACGTTCAAGTCTAAGAAGATGGAGAAGTTTTGTAGCGATTACAACATAACTCTGGGACATTCTATGGATTATTACCCACAGGGTAATGGATTGGCAGAATCATCTAACAAAATTTTAACCAGGATTATTAAGAAACTCCTTTAGGACAACAAGAAGGCTTGGCACAAGAATCTTATCTATGCACTATGGGTCGACATAATCACTATCAAAAAGTCCATCTCCACATTGCCTTTCCAAATTGTATATGGCATGGAGGAAATTTTCCCCACCTCATTGGGATTGCCAGTCGGGAGAATGTTGCAAGAGCAAGAAGTCAAACCAAACGACACTCAAAGGAGGATAAACCAATTGGTTCATGCGCAACAAATCTGGGAACAAGTTTTCAACAAATCACAGCTTCACCAAGATAGAATGAAGAAGATTTTCGACAAAAACACTAAGCAAGAGGATTTCAAGGTAAATGATCTGGTATTGAAGTGGGACACAAGGAATGAAGACAAAGGGAAACATGGAAAGTTTCATCATCTTTCGATGGGGCCATTCAGGATTGTCACGTATCACGGAAACAATTCATATTTGCTACAAGAGCTTAATGGAGATCTCACTAGTGCAAGACCTATGAATGGTAGGTTCCTTAAACATTATCTAGTTTAGTAAGTCTTTTTTAGTTTGTCATGTCATTGTAAATAGCCAATTTTATTTTTTCAAAGAAGGCGTTTCGATTCAGTAGTCAACAGAAAATTGAAGCCCGAAGTGAAGGCCCTAATTTTATGCTGAGTCTAGTCATGACTGTGTCAAGAGGGTTTGGGATGAGTCTTTTTCATTTTTTTAGAGTTAGCAAATCAAATAAATCCCAATGGTCAGGCACTTGGTCTGTTGTTCTTTTCCACCTCACTGGGAGGATAGCATCCCCATTGGAGCCAGTCCTTAGCACCGTAATTTTTACAGTTAGATTCAGTCCTAGATGAGTCGTAGTTCATTTTTCGAAGAGTGTGAAGTTAGGTATTGAATAATGAATGGGTTGAAATTAGAAAGTGGTGGGTCTGGCCCTTGGAGTCAGGAAAGGGCATCATAATTAGCCATGTGCGACTTGTAAAGGTCCCTTTCCCAAAATATCGAGTCTTGTCATAAAGAGGGAATTTACGTGCCAGAGGTCGAGGAAAGTTGTTGCAATAAAGGTCACGTCGATGGATATAACGATCATCATCACCTAATTATGAAGTCAGAAAGGTTAAGAAATCACGACGCTCATATCATGTATACTTTGCAGCTCTTATCATCTGTACTTTGCACACTTCAAAGTGTACCCATCATGTGAGTTTACTGCGCAAATATTCATCCTTCTTCCAAACTTCTTGTCACCATGGATTTCTCGTCCTCTACCATGATTTCATCCCTTGCCCGTTCAAGTATAAATACTGTTCACCCTGGATGCTTCTCCTTTTCCTTCTGAATTTGTGCATTGTCTGTGTTTTTTTTTGCAAGTCTTGGGTCCTTTCATTGTGGGAAGGTTGATTTCCATCATTTGTATTATGAGTTTGTTCAATCAAGTTGCGCCATCTCCTTCATTTTCAGTCATTGTTTGAAGCATGTTTGATTTCATTACAAACTTGTGCGCTAGACAATAGTTCTTCTCATAGTCAACCTCTCTTCTTTGGAGTTTCTTCCTGTCACATTGAATTTCTTTCTGCATCTCACCCTTTGTCTCGCGAAAAGTCTCTCGACGCCTTGCCACCACGCCAGAATTTTTCGTTGCGCTTCCCTATTGCGACAAGCCTACTGTTGTTGTTTATCACCGTGTCAATCTCTTTCTGCACCGAATTTTTTCATAATGCCTAGAAGCCGCATAGTGGACTCCTAGAGTTGATTTTGTTGGTCGCGCAAAGTTTTTGTCACTGGATTTCCAACAGGTCTCTACGAAGTATATCTTTTTCATTTTCCATGCAAAGAGGGTGTTACCATTCCTTACTGTGTGCGCAAAACAAATACACATCTGCATCATGACAACATCCCAATACATATGAAAGAAGGCGTGAAGTGGTAGAGTCATGAGGTCTGAACCTCAAGACCTGACATTAATCAATGAATATCTTAATATCAGGGCATCTTTTGAACAAGTCAGATGTATGTCCTATTGTGATAAGATCAAAGGATACAACGCGAAGTTGACTAAACAGTTTCCTCTCAGGTTTAATGGATTCTACGCGACCATTGTGGGAATCACATTCCGGGTGATGGAGGAAACTCTATCAGTTGCGATGAAGATTCCTCTACGTGGTGAAAAGTGGTCTAAAGGCATGCCTTTAGACGTATTATGCTATGAAGACTTTATCAAGCCAAATTGCCTGAATGGAAAGTTCAGAGTGGGCGTTCTTAGTCGATATCTCTGGGAGCCTTTCCAAAAGTTCCTAAAGGTGATTAGAAGGTATTTCACCTGTGAAAGAAGGTTTGACAGAGTATACCCATATCACATCAAGTTTTTGATGCACTTCACAAGAAAAAATCCTTTGAACTTACCTTTCTTCTTGTATCGAAGCCTAGAAAGGATGGCAGACAACGTCCAGGCCGATGTTGACCAACAAAGGAAGAAATTATTCCATATATCATTGATCAAGTTGTTGGTAGTCCATGAATTGAGAAAGTTGGACAAATACTGGGATTCATTTCTAATTTTAGCCGACATCCCCAGGGACCCCAAAGGAGCTTCCCTCTATCCACGGGGGAAACAACATTTTACATCACAAGGGAAAGGATGGAAGAGGCCACAGGAAAATTGAAGGAAATAGAAGACTCTTCATCCCAATAGCCAACACCCCGGAAAAGAGGCAGGTCGAGGTTGATCAAGAATCCCGAGGAGACCCAAGCTCCCAGTGAACCGCGCACCCAGTTTGCTGATGAGAAGATACTCATGGACGTTTTTTGGCTAGAACCTGTTGAAGGTTCAAGCAGGGGAATTAGTGAAAGAAGGAGAAGGTAGGGCATTGAAAACATGGAGGTTTAGGAGTCGTCGCAACAGCTGAAGAAAGCGCACCTCGCTATTGCCAAATTGTATCAAGAGAACAAAGAATTGAGAAAACAGTTGGCAAAAAGATTATTGAAGCGACAGTGTCGCAGATCCGAGAAGGGAATGCTAATTGGCTCAAAATATAGATCATAGAGGCGCAAGACGTAATCATCCACCCGCATGAGGAACAGAGGATGTTAGAGGAAAGAATCGCATAGCTGAGAAAATAATGTTAATTGGCTCAAAAGATAGATCATAGAGGTGCAAGATGTAATCATCCAGCTGCGTGAGGAATAGAGGATGTCAGAGGAAAGAATCATTGAGCACTTCAAGAAATGTTAACCGACCATGGATAAAACCCGCACGACTCTTTTCAGCACTCAAGCAAAGTTGAAAGAGAATTTGATCTTGTGGAGACAAGTGAAGAACCTGAATAGATGAAACAGGTCTCTTAGGAAAACACTTAGAGTATTAAGGTTGCAGGTGCGGCCAGAGGCATGATTGACATGACCACATTTTGTCCTTTTGAACGTGGCACGGAATTTTTCTCCCCTCGTGTCCTATTTCCTGTCGAGAAACAAGAAGTATGACGGGCACCCACTTGGTGTATATTTGTCACACAGATGTTGTAAACCCACCTATTGATAAGGACAACTGTAAGCGAAACGCTTGACAGTTTTGGGGGAGATGCATGGTCCCCCGACCATCATCACCATATGGAAAGTACGAGCGACATCCAATATACATCCACCACACCAACTCATCATGTGCATACTACAACCAATGATTGCATGAAAACAACCAGAGCTTGTTACACTACGTGGCAGGTTTTTTGACAGTGCGCTCGATCATTCGGGCAACCACTCAAAGGAGAAACATTGATGCATCACATCCTGATGATCGAATCTTACTTATGACTGAACGATCATGACGAAGACATCGGTTATGACATGATTGGGTGCAGTTGGGTTTCTATTTTTAGTAAACTCTATTCGAAAGGTCATCTAGCATGGAATAACCGTAACTGAAATTCTAGGAGAAGTACTTTGAGGCATAACAACCCAAGGGGCACAGTTTTTTCTATATATTCTATCTTTTCAATGTAAGTGTGGTTGGAAAAGTAGTGTAGAGAAGAGCCTATTGAATGTGACCTTTGAACCTGATGAAATATAATGAGGAAGTCTTGAGGCTTTGACAAAAAGACTGTAATGGTGGTGGTTTGATGTATTTTGATCCTATCTATGTATGTACTTCTTGTTTTTTGTATATTCACACCTTTCCTTTTGTTTAAATTGGAACATTTAATAGGTCCAAAATTCATCATGCGGTGCTTTAGACTTTGCTATTTAAACTTTGTGTTTTCTTCCAAGTAAGTTAGAATTCATCTTTAATGGTGCTATGAGTTGCTTTATGTACTCTTTCTTTTGCCACACACAACGACATTTGAATTGAAAGACCATTTCCTGCTTAGCCTTTATCCTCTCAAAGTTTCACTTACCAAGTCATTGATTTCTCTCTCTTTCAGGAGGTTGACTCCATAGCCCAAGGTTCTGTATTTCCTTGCCAGCGAAACCAGAAACATTTCACAAACACAATAAATCTAGTTGGCAATTCAAAGTCATTATTTGTTAGAGTCTAAGTCTCAGAGAGAGCCCTCTCTAGGTTGGAAAGGCTAGTTTCTAGTCTTAAAGTTGGTCTGTAGGTTACCTTTGTCATTTTTTCTTAGCCAAACAAATTTACAGAGTTCTAATAGTTTCCACAAGAAATAACTGCAAGATGGGAGTTTGTTGAACCTAGTCGTAGATATAAAAGGATTTTGACATCTGAAATGTTGGGCATGCATGTAGACTCAAATGGTGCATTCATTTACAATAGAGAAGAGTATGGATCATCTACATATTGATCCAATCATTCATCTGAAGACAATGTAGACTCTGATGGTATGTCAGAATCCATGAGTCAATATGAACAAGTGTATGAAACATTTTATGTATTTTTTATCCATATGATATTTGTATGGTAACTAGAAATGAGCATTTAACTTATATACGATATTACATGAAGTTATGAATCATTTCTATGTTTTATGAATTATATGTTTTGATTATGGAGAATATAATAAAATTTATTAGCGCATATGTTTTGAATATGGACAATGTAACAACACTTTTAAGAAATAATTTATGTTTCATTCAATGTAATTGGTATTTACTTTTTTTATTAAAAGTAAAAAAATATTAAAATGTGATGTTGAATTTTTGTAGTATAGGGTGATGTTTTCATGGCATTATGTATTATCTTGTTCTTGGAGTTACAAACTAAGATTTAAAAAGTAAGCATTTAAGGGTTGATTTTATGATTTTGTTTGCAATAGTGATGATTACTTTTACCACTTTTAAAAAATGTGTCATTTTAATACCCCAATTTTAGCATGGGTGCTATTGGTAGCAGTACTTTTCAATTTGATGGTTGCTTTTAAGGTTTATGGTACCAACTGTTAAGAATAAGATTTCAAATTATCTATAATTTTAACGTTTTTAAAAAAACATTTTGTTTTAGGTAACATCATTTTTTTTATTTAGGTCTTGATTTTAAGGTTTTTCTAAACTATTGTATGAGTTTTGAAGGCTATGCTTGAAAAATGTTGTAATTTTGACCCGGTTAGAAAAAATGGTGCTACCGGTAGCACCACTTTTTTATTTGGGGGTTGATTTTCATTTTTTTTATGCAAAAATATGGGTTTTAAGGGCTAGAGTTCTCATTTTGAGGTCATAGTTCTCATTAAGTCGTTAGCTTTGTTTTTAAACTAAGAATGAAATTCAAACTTGAAAATGATCATCAACTACTAATGAAAATTTTTAACTAGCTATTAAAAGGAAAATTCTATTTAACTTGATCTATAAGACTTCAAACAAGAACTAATTCTTTCAACCCAAATTTGTCATAATTTCACTAGTAGGAAAACAAGTTACAAGACTCCAGTGCCTCTACAAGAGATGGCTCTTGTAACAATACTTTTTTTACTTGTGAGAATTGAATATTGAAAAGAATACTTAACACTCACATTCAAACTAAAAAAGGTTATATATTAAGGTCTAACTCTTTCAACCTATAGCTATCACAGCCTCACTAGTGAAAATTCAGGTTGCAAGGTTGTATTTCCACAATGTTTGTTGGCTCTTGAAACAATACTCTGTCAACTTGTGAGAATTACAAATTGTAAAGATGTCAACCACTCATGCAAATGAAAAGGGTTTTAAACTAAATTATGACTTCTCAAATCTAGGTTTATCATAGTCTCTCTGGTAGTAAAGTTGTATGCAAGGTTATGTTACCTCAATGTAGGTTCTTCCAACAACGCATTGTTGACTTATGAAAGTTGTAGATTGTAAGAAAACCAATAAATAATTTAATAATTAAATTAACCGCAAATTGTAAGTGCAAAATTGAAGTAAAATCTGCATTTAAATCTACAAATGAAAGAGTTGATATGTAGACAAAAGAGTGGAAATATTTACCAAAGTAAGGAGTTGCAGAAAAACAAAGATATGCACAACAATTTACACTTGTGACATGGACCAGAGCAAGGGGTCCCTTCAGGCTTGGCACATGCACAGGAAGAAGACAACTAACTAAAGGAAATCAGATCTCTTACATTAATCATAAAAACTATTTACAAACTTGAGTTCGGAAGTTCTATCTCTGATTTGAATCCCCACAAAGATTCATTTTTGGATTATTTATACAAAGTAAAATATAACAGCTTAGCCTAGAAATGCTTTCATGGGGTAATGATACAATTAACTAGCTCCTATATAAGTTGATTTGATCCTGATTGAGTAATGATTCCATGATTTTGTGAATCAACTCGAATGTGTGATTTTTTTGTTGTGGAATTCCCTGTCGATGTCCGTGTTGACTAAAGTGTTGATTGGCGAGTTCCTAGCTCTTTTCCTCGCATCAAAGAGGAAATTCACCATAGTATGAATACATGGATCGTAACCCACATGCCAATTTCCTTTAGTTCGACCTGCAACCATCTAGATGGACAACAGATTACAAGAACAAAGTTATTCCTGGAATTATTGATAAAACCAAAATTTTGATTATTTTAACTTGTTGATTTTTAACAATTAAAAAAAAAATAGAAATTACCTAATATGCCTTTGAATGTATTTATTAGGCCAAGATGGATGGAAAATGTGCCAAAAAGAGAGATAATAGGGTAAAAAGAACATAGGTTTAGTTATTTTCTAGTTGACAAAACAGAGTACCAACAATAATACCAACATCACCATCATTCAAAAAATTACTAGAAAATTAAAAACAAACTAAAACAACAACAACTTTTTAAAAAAACCTTGCAAAAACATTACTACATCGACAGTAAAAAATGTTTAAAAGAAAATGGCCTAGAAATAAAAGTGATTACCTCTCAAGGACATAGGACACTTACAAGGTCAAGGTTTGTATTATTTAAATCAAACAAAGGATATTTTCACAACTTCTAGCTAATCACAAGGATGCAGATTAGTGAAGTCACTGGAGTTAGATGGGGAAAGAAAAGATAGGTGGAATACATTGATAGTAGAGTTGAGAAAATGTCACATAAGAATTAAGGATGAGGTTGACTCGTTGGTATGGGCACAAGACAAGGCATTATGGATGTATTTTGGTAGGCTTGGATACAAAGTATTGATTTTGAGTGATGAACAAGCAAAGACCTAGTGGTGGACAAAAATCTAGAAAATATAATCCCCAAAAAATACCTAAGGTATTCTTATGGTTAGCACTTAAAAATATGGTATTGATATGGGATATAATTCAAAAAAGGGTTAATACTGGTCCGAGTCTATGCTATTTGAGTAGGGAATCTAAGGAAGATATTGGTCATTTAATGATTCATTGTCCTTACGTTGGTCAAACTTGGAAATATGTTGAGAAGTTGACAAGTATCTCCAATGTATGAAATAGTACATCCACTAAGTTGTGTCTGGGAAAATGGTTTAGAAAGGAGGAGTAAAAAACTTTAAGCGCATTGCCTTGCTTAATATTGTGGGAATCTGGCTTTTTCTTGATGATAGTTTATTTAATGACATATAAAATCCAACCTTTCAAATGTACTCATAGATCTATGGTATATCTCAAGGTTGTAAGGAGGTATTGAAGGATAGAGTGCCAAGGAAGATTAGGGATCCGTTGGTATATAACACATATCCATGGGGATTCTTTGATGGGGCCAAAGAGGATGCTCATGATTTATGTAGACTTGGAGAAATAATGTTCCTTACATATGATCATTTTATTAAATTTAAAGTAGGTTTAGAGATAGGAACCAACAATGCAACAAAACTCTCAGCTTTAGGATGTCTCTTAAAATTGGAAAATGAGAAAGGGATTGAAAGAATGCAAGCATTTGAAGACTCTTTACTTGTAATCAATTGGATAAGTGGTGCTAGCTTGATTCAGAATGCAACTCTCGAACCTCTAACAAATCATCTAAAAAAAATCTCTAATCTTTTTCAAAGCATTTCTTTCACATATTTATCAAGAATTCAATAAGGTTAGAGATGGACTATCAAAGGAGGCATAGCAAGTGGTGGAAGGAATTGTACAACTGGAGGAAACACTGGATGGTGTTGTCTCCACTTCTTCCCATGCTTTATCTTGAAGTCCTTTATTAAGTTTTATCTTTATATGGTAATTACTATTGATTTAGATTTTCCTTGGAGAAATCCACATGTATTTTTTTTAAGAATTGTATAAAGTCTAGGAAACTAGACAAGACACTCTTATAGGTTAGAATGTGAGAGATTTTATGATCAGGAAGTATATTTTCAACTAGACTATGTGACTTGTTTTAGATAATATTAAGCTTGAGAAGAACAAAATATTTTTTATATTGTCTATTTGACAAAGCATCATGAGCACCTTAAGAATGTAATTATCCATTCAATGATCAATAAAAATTATGATTTTATGATTTTTTTCTCTAGAAAAAAAGTGGTGACACTCGTATCACTAATTTTTTATTATTCAAGAATTTGTTTACCAAACTAAGTGGTTTTGGGCCTAGAAATCTCATTTTGAGGTGATAATTCTCATCAAATAGTAAAGTATGTTTTTTAATAGAGTACACTCTTGCGTCTTGTTTTTTTTTCTTTGGTTCTGTGTGTTTATTATTTGGGTTGGTTTTCATTGATGTCAACCCTTGAAGAAAGTTGGTAGCACAAAGGGTTAGGTAATGGACCCAAGTTTGTTTGATGGATAATGGTATGAGTTTTGATATATTTTTAGGAAAGACTATTCGAGATGTATAGTACATGTCATGCCATTTCCAGTGGTATGTGGAACGGCACATAACTCCTCACGGTTAGAGAGTTATGACCATGTGAAGTTGGAGAACCCTCATGACTCATCTAGAAGCCCCAAAAGGTCAAAGTAGTCAAAGTGGTTGCAAAGAAGAAATTATTTAAATAATAAAGTGAAGTGATGAGTGTAATATAAGTCAAAGTGGATAAAAAAGAAATTATTTAAATAATAAAGTGAATGGAGAAATTACTAAGTGGACAAGTGGTTAGAAGTGGGTTAGCCCTAAAATAAGGAAAGTGGGTTAAGATGGTTAGAAGGTAATTTAAATAATAAAGTGAAGTGATGAGTGTACTATAAGTCAAAGTGGATACAAAAGAAATCATTTAAATAATAAAGTTAATGGAGAAATTACTAAGTGGACAAGTGGTTAGAAGTGGGTTAACCCTAAAATAAGGAAAGTGGGTTAAGATGGTTAGAAGGTAACCCCTTGAGGAAGCTACATGAAAGTATAAATAAGAGGCAAGCGTCTCTCATTTTGAATCACACTTGAGCATATTGAATATCTACAAGTGACTGAGGTAACCAAAGGATATATAAGCCGAATTTCAGAGGGAAGGTGAAGTAAAGAAGGCCAAAATTCAAGGGAGGATAAATTCTTTTGATGATGCTTTCTAAGGTATGTTATTTACAGGTCATCTCACCATTTTTGCAATAACTTTTTTTCTAGAATGAGCTAGACCATGAAATTGGGAGGCCATTGATGAAACATATCCAAGTAGTTGTGATAAACATTTCATCTTGTGGGTCGTTGTATTTTTGGAGTTACACTCCGTGGCAAATAGGGTTTGTGGCTAGTCCTAAAACTAGTCTAAAACATGTGTTTTGGGTAAAAGCGCCATAACTTCTTCATAACAGATCCAAATTCAGTAAGACCAAATGTATTGGTTAGAGTAGAGTCTTTAGTATTCTGTGTACAATTTTCAGATCCATACAACAAATATTCTGTGCGGGGAACACTCTACAAGTTCGCTCTCTAGAATAATCCAGAATTCAACAAGGTATGTCATTTTTCCTATAACTCATTTTCTGAGAGGTGCCAAGTAGTGAAACCTAGAGAAATTGCAGACAATACACTGAAGAACATTGTGTACTATTTTTATACCTTTGTTCATTACAGGTACATAGTTATGATTATTGCAAGTTAGGGTTGTTGACTAATCCAAAACTAGTCATGTGAGACTAAAGTAAAGTTTGATGAAAATGTTAGTCTCTTGTTGTTAAAGTTAAGGAAAGTTTGCAGGTATGTGATCATATATACCTGGTATATTATAGAGTTACAAATCAGATTTGGATGATGAAATTGATGAGGGCTTCTGGTTGAGGTACATGTTGGGTACATGGTTGAGACAAATAGTTGATGAGTAGTTGATACATGATTGGTACATACTTTGTACATGGCTGGAGGCACTTGTTAGTAGTATTGTTGACACATCGTTTATGGATGATGTAACATACTTGTCTTGGTATATTATTAGAAGCACATATTGATCTTGGTGATGATTATGAGTTGGTGTGTTATGCTTGGTTGATTTACATCTTTGAGAGTTGTCTTGGTGATTGATCTTGGTGAGTAGATCTGATTTGGTTGATAAGATTGATGAGACAGTTTGGTGTGATAGGTTGTTTGGAAAGGTTGTTGTGACAGGTTATTTGTACAGGTTTGGTGCATGGTTGATGCACTTGTTTATGGTACAGGTTGATTACAGGTTGTTTGGTACAGGTTGGTGCATGTTTGATGCACTTGTTTATGGTACATGTTGATTACAAGTTGAGGTACAAATTGATGCATGGCTCAGATTATTCGTATAGGTTATTTGGTGCAGGTTGATTGGTACAGGTTTACAACAGTATATCTCACAGTGATAGTGTGACATTGGTTCCATAATTCTACTTATACGTCAGGGTGGTTGGACGGGGCAATGACAGGTGGTTGTATCCGCCTTCCAGTTGTATTCAGAGAACATAGGGGGTTGTATCCTCCTTCTAGTTGTAGCCATAGAATATGGGAGTTGGATATTCTCTCAGGTTGTAGCCTGAGAAACTAGGGGGTTGGAGCCTCCTTCCAGTTGCAGCTGGAAAACAAAGGAGTTGGTGCTTCCAATGAATGTAATTCTTAAATACATATGAGAAAAATCATTATGTGGTTTTCTCCCAGTTTGGGTTTCCACCTAAAAAAATTGGTGTATTGTGTATGTGTATGATTGTTCATTTGTTCATTGTTTATTTACTCTACAATTATTGGATGATAATGATACATTGATACAACACTTGAATTATATGGTTAAAAATGATTAAATTGCTCTATTATTTATTCACCCCACCTCTCAGTAATCCAACATTGTGTACATCTATAACAATTCCAAAATAAACACATTTCTTCCTATTTACGTAATTGAATCCAAGAGTTTTTATATCACTCTAGTGAAATTATAATATTTCCTTTTCAGTCAGTTATTCCATCCCTCTACCCTAATGATCATTGAGTTTAGTGGTGTAGCCTTTATCGGTCCCTACTAGCCCTATCTTTAGGTGGTATGATAGTATACATGCCATGTTTTCATTTTTATCGCAGTGCCTTCATCAGGTTTGTCTTCCTTACTTTTCAACTCCCAATGATTCTATTATGGTTGTACTATTATTGGCCATGATGTGATATCCTTTTAGTATCCTCAACGTGCTAAATTAATTTATCAATGGGCCATCATTATGGGGGTCAATGTATTGAGATCGTCTATTCCTTTGGTGTGTTTCAATGATTTTAAATGTTTTGCGCCTATGATATGATGTTCGAAGTTGTAAGCATGTATATTAATTTGATATATCAATTATCAAATAAAAAATGTTCTCAATTGAAGTCTTGGGTTTCTCCATCTAACCCCTGTCCATACAAAGAAAAATAGTATATATTCAATGGGTTTCTCCACTTGATGTCCTTAAATTTTCTACATTTGTCAGCCCCTGCCATAAGCTTCATTTGGTTTTTCATCCATAGATTCCTAATTTTCTGATTGCACCTCCAATATTTTCCTTCACCCATTTGTTACATCAACTACTTCCTAATGTGGCATGTAAATACCTATATTGGTTACCTATGTCCAATGTCTCTCCACCGAGTGTTTTATGCTAGTCCCTACCTTTTGCACTCCTACTCTTCAATGGCTTCTTCAAATATCACCAACCATGATGATCCCGTGATTTCAACAATAGTTCCATGAGGGAACACCTTCCATTTAGAACTTGAACACAATTATTTTGTGTCCTCCTTTGGATAACATCCATGCATATTCTCAATGGTGGACAAAGCTATAATATGTGTCCAATTTGTGTATGCATTGGAGGGATTATATCCCATCATGGATTTCCCTTAGACTAAAGAGTTCTCCAATGGAAATCCCCATGTCCAAGACATTACCATGATCGTTCCCTCCCAACAAATCACCTTCCAATAGGAATGTGATTACAATCCTTCTATGACCTTTCTACAATGGTTCTTCCAGGAATGTTTTTGATGATGGTCCCATTTCTATGGAAGAATAATGTTCATCGATGCTTTACTTCCCCTCTTGCATCAAGTTAGTATCTTGTCATCTATGAGATTTTCAACATGTCATACTCTACTACTATGTTGGATTTAGTCAAAGTATATCTTTAGTATAGAGGTCTTCACCCCAATAATGTGGGGTAAACTCTCCAAAGTGTTTAAATTGCTTGATCCATTATCATATAACTTCTTAAACTTGTATGATCCTATCCATCCATATGTTAACGTCTCAACCATGTCCTTTTGACCGTCATATAAACTAGTTGGCCTTCTTTAAACTCTTTCTTCTTTATTTTTTTATCATGGCATCTTTTCATTGTTCATTTATCCATTTCTTGTTGGAAGGTGGCCCATTGTCATACTCTTCTAGTTGTTCCAACTCTTCTGAACAATCTTTCAAGCAATCCTCTCATTGTAGTTATTCCATGACTACCATCCACAAGGATTGCACCTACTAAGTGTCTATTAGCACTATTATTTTCTTATTAATGAGATTTCTGTGGTTGGGATTTTCAAAAGTGATCGGATTAGCCACAGTTTTGTCAATAGATCGTCGACGTTTCGGATCCAAATCAGGATCCATATTCAGGACATGAATCCTGGATTCAAAATGAAGAGAAGATATGGTATTAAATACTAAATGTGAAAGGAAACTAGGGTGTCGGCTAGGTTTATTAAAAAAAAAAATTATTCTTGATTTAATCTTTTTTAGGGGTTATTATTAATTCAATGTTTTTTTAATTAATTTAACTAACTGTGTTAATAGATTCTAGGTATTAAGTCCATTAAAGAGTCTATTAGGGTTAGTTTTATTAAGATTATCTAAATTATGATTATATTATTTTTTTAATAATGAGGGTTCATTTGGTAGTCTTATTATTAATTCAATGTTTTTTATTTAATATGTTATAGGTTTTAGGTCTATTTGGGTTAATTTATTAAGCTTATCTGGATTATGATGAAAACAATTTTTCATTGTTTTTATAATGAGGGTACAATGGATAGTCTCATTAGGAATGTTTAATTTAATAAGTGTCATTCATTTGTTAGGGTATGATTATTAATTAGGATTAATTATTTAGTATTAGATCCTAAATTATGTTGATTATAATTTATGTTTTTACTTATGAATTTTCATTTGATAGTTTTGTTAAGAAGGTTAATTTTAAAAAGTGTAATTTATTAGGGTATGCTTATTAATTAGGCAGGGTTATTTTTAGTATTAGATTGTTTTTCTAAAATAGTGCTAGTTATTATTATTCTTATGAATCAAGGGGAGCCAATTTTCGCTTAGTTCTAGCCCATTATCTCTGTTTAGGCTATCAAGGTGTTTTCGGATCTCAATAGCTTCTCTAATACGTCTTTTAAAGAGGTGATTTTCTTTGGCAAGGATTTTGGTGTCATCTAGGCGGACATGGTGTTTAGTTGTAAGGGAGTGCTCAGCTAGGGCATAGGTGCGGATGCATTCATTCTTAATGTTAGCTCCATGCTTTGTTATCCTGATCTGGAAGGAGCGGTCGGTTTCACCGATGTAGCATTTTCCGCATGAGCACTCTATTTTGTAGATACCTTTGCCTTTGTGAGGGTCAAGTTTGTCTTTGACGGATCTCATATTATGTTTGATGGTTTCAAGTGGTTTGAAGGAGGTCTTCATCTCTTTTTTGATGAGGGCTCTTGCAATCCTATCAGTCACTCCTTTTATGTAAGGAAGGTACGCATCTCTATTAGGGTTCTGGTCTTTCAGGACGTTGGGATTATCGCGGGTTTTTTTGAAGCCTCTGTTTATTGCATTCTTAATGTCTTTGTGTTTATAACCTATGTTTTTAAAATTCTTGGTAAGGTGATCAGTTTCTTTATCTAGGTGGGCTTCATCAGAGATTCTTATAGCTCTCGTGGATAAAGTTTTTAGGACACCTAGTATCTGGTTGGGGTGGTGATGGGGTGGTATTATTTTCTTATTTAATGTCAATTAGAAAGGTGCATGCCCTAATCATTTCTTCCATGTTGTCTGTTACATCAATAGAATAGAAAGTAATTGGTTGAAGAAATTTGATAGTTTCAAGTTGTATACGTTCATGGGAATAGACAGTAATGCAAGTTCCATCTAGCCATGTTCTATGGGTAATAAGGAATATTCTTGTGATGACTAACATTAAGAATTTCCATTAACCACTTAATTATATTTATTATGAAAAGTGTACCTTTGGACATGGGTTATTTGTATTGAGAATTTGAACCTATAATAACATCTTCAAATAAACAAAACCACAATGGCTTGTGCAGTGGTTGCTCTCATTTCCTTAGGCTCTACCTATTTAGTGAATATGTCCATGATCACTATTATATATTGATACTATGTGCTCTTCACAAGTACAAAAATTTCAATAAGATCGATTCCCCAATTCTCAAAACACTATATCAAAAGAATCAAATTAATTTCATGGCAATCCCTTATTTGTGATTTGTCCCTTTCTTTCTAGTATAGCTCGCGTTTTTTTATTAACTTGAAGCAATATTTGAATATCGTGGGCCACTATAATCCCAAACATAAGATAATATGAGTTGTTTTGGTTAGTGAGAAGTGGCTTCCCATTGCTCCAAAGTGAGCTTCTCTAATCAACAATTATATTTCCAACAGTTGTATGTATCTTCTCAATATAGCATCCATTCCAATCATGTGTAAATTCTCTACCAAGATTTTGAATCTTAAACATTTTTTCACCTTGATTCATCTTTGTGTCGTGCTCTTCCATTGTTTTTTTATGCGCCAAAAGATAGTGGACATCCTCTAGATAACCTTGTGTAGCATGCACCTTAAATAAGGTGGAATCTAGAAAATATCCCTCGCCATCCCCCCTTGGGTTTTCCATTGTCTCCAAGATAGATGATCAAGTTTGACATGGGATTTCCCCAACTTGAAATAAATATTGAAGCCATTATATTCAAATATAATTAATGATCAGCTTGTCATTCATGAGAGAATTGGCTTGTTCACATATATTTTAGGGCTTGATGATCTACATCAAATTGAACTTATTAGCCAATAATAATGACATAATTTATATATGGCATATACCACACTTAAATCTTATCGCTTTGTTGTGTTGCAGTTACATTCAATTGAAAACAAATCCCTACTTGCAAAGTGGTCCATACCTTTCTACCTAGGTTGTATGAGGACATTGTCGATAGTGATACTCGAGCCATCAGCATGTACATGATAATGTCTCATCCAATCAAGGAACCTAGGATTTGTGCATTCACAATTCTCAAACTTTGAAGACACTCGTTGATCCATATAAATGGTGTCTCCTTCAATAAGTTAGTTTTTAGGGTTACTCCAAAAGTGTTTATGCACCATGGTTGGAGGTGCTTCATGTGATGTGGGGTGCATGGTGTGTTGATTACCCTTGGTTGTACCATGATGGAAATAGACATTGGAGTTAACTTCGTCATAGATTGGCATACCTTGACTTGATGCTTATGTGGCACATTTCCTTGGAGCGTTGGAGACCTAGATGGTATGATGACTTTGAAAATAGGTTGCATGATCGCTTAGGAGGACAAATTGCCTTGGAGGAGGCGCATTCGACATCTTGTAGGAGGGAATTGAGGCCTAGATGGCATGGGGACACTTGGTTTCTTGCATGGAGTCTTGTTATTTGGCTTGAGGATGCTTGGGTTGAGGAGTGATCATCCAAGGGTCGTGGACTCGAGGGTACACATGGCTTAGAAGGTAGTGTTGGAAATTTAAATTCATTTGGACGAGGAGAATTACACCTTTTCTCAAGAAGCATTCAATGTTGTAGCCTTGCTTGTTGTACATGCATGCCTTAAATCTTGATATGTGTCACCTAGAGTTGAAGCGCTTCAATGGGTTGCTTGTAGTGGATTAGGTCCACTTTGGATTGTTGGACTTCCTCACCTTCCATATAAATAAATAAAGGAGGGAAGATTTCCATAACTTCATTGTCATTTACTCATGTAATCACATACTTTTGTTAGAGATGTGACAACTAAGAGTGAACTAGTCTCTTTGTACTTCTTCATTGTATTTTCTTTGTCTTTAATCACATAATTTTGTTAGAGATGTGAGAGCTAAGAGTGAACTAGTCTCTTTGTACTTCTTCATTATATTTTCTTTGTCTTGAGTGCTAGGGTTCTTGGACTAGAGTTAGGGATTTTCACTAAGGAGATAAAGAATATTAGAGTTTGGGATAAACCCTAGCGGAGCAAAAGAAGCATTTGATATTGTATCTCTTGTAAGAGAAGAAGAATAGGGTTTCATGGCATTTGTAAACCCTAATGTTGCTTTCTGTACTTGTGGAGAATATAGTGGGAGATGGCATTGTACACTTGTGGGATGCAAGTGTAAGTGCTAAGGAGGAATTGTCAGTGTGTATGTTGGCCTGTTGAGAATCTTTGGTGGGATGACTAGCTTTGGCTAGGAGTAATTCCTAGCTATGAAGTGTTCTAGTTGTCCACACTGTTAGCACTGAGAGTCACCCTCATATTGAAAGAGGATAATCCCAACACCCATAAAATATATTTGTAAAGGTAGGTTTATGATAGAATGTCAAATGGACAAAACTCAGCATAGCAATGTTCCAACACAAAAAATATAGGCTAGTATGCATAAGCAAATGAGGTTTTGGTTAATTGCATTCAGTGGTTTAAGGATAAGTGTGAGTAGATGGAAGACTTGGTGAGGAAGATGAATAGGTATACTATAACCATCAAGCCTTTTAGCAACTAGGTGAAGAAAAACTCAGTCACAAGAACCTCTTGAACTAAATTCTAAAACACTGAAAACATTTACAGTAGCATCATAATCAAACATCCATTATAACACAGCTATAACATCTCATAAGGAACATCCAATAATGAGCATTCAGAGTAAGAAGAAGCAATATAATGAAAAGAGGTTGACTTCTATTAATCAAAATATCTCAAATCTAATACATAGACCACAGTATGGCTCTGTTTAGTCAAAATATTACAATAGGGAGATTTGTTCAACCATTCGAACCTCAAAATAACATTCTCCTGATGTATTTATAGTCTAAACAGTAAACAACATCTTGAGATGCAAGATGGCCTTTCTCACCTAGGATTCTCCACACAAAAAATGCTAATTTAACATCTATACAAGTGGAACTAATAGACTGCTAGAAACATGGAGCATGTTGGCAACAACTCTAACAAGATAATTATGACATGATTTGTTATTGCTTGAGCGCATCTCCACCAGTACCATGTGTCCTCCAAGCCTTTGTGTTGAGCTCCATTTGCCACCTGGTGATCATTGGTTCCCTCCAAATCATCAAAGTTAAGAAGAGGCAGCGAATTCAAAACTGTTGATTGTAACAACTAGTTTGTAGCAACTTTTCGTAGTGCAACTGCCACTTTATGTCTGTCTAGGTGATTATGCAGCGCTTTCCATAGTGAATCTGCAATCTTGTATGTGTGGATGATTATGTAGCACCAGGCGTTACGAAATGCTCTGTGTTTTTCTGTGTCATGCACTGAACCTCAAAAAACCCAAAAAGTCTTAGCAGAAGGATTATAAGCATGTAGATGCCTCCAGTAGGTAAAATTTATAACACTTCCCTCAAAACTTCAAGCTGCAAAAGTTGATCATCATCAAAAATGGGGTTTTCATCCTCTCCACTTCATATTTTTAATATGTCACTTCTCCTTGTTGCAGGATCACTTCTCTCTATTGCAGGGGCACTTCTCTCTATTGCAGCTTAGGCTAGTACATTGAGATTCCTCTGGGCTAGATCATCCTTGAAGGGTTGCAACTCATCTTTAAGTTTTCTTTTCTGGGATTGAAAGCCTCTATTATGCCTGTACAAAGTTTGAAGTTTCCTATGGAGGGAAAATAATATTCTTGTTGTAAACCTTTCCAGATCAAGGGTCTCATTATACATGTCCATGAGTTCACTCATATTCCTCCTCTCGGTCAATCTTTCTCCCTTCAAATGGACAATTTCCTTTCTAGCATCCCTAAGTTGTCTGATCAATCTCTTGAAGGTGGGATTATCAGGGGGAGTGGTGATGTTTATGAATTCAACAAGCTTCTCAATAGTTTCACCCTTACTGAAAAATTTTATTCGAAAAAACATCTCGGAACAAAGCCAAGAGCTAGGGTTTGACAGTTGCGGCGAGCTAGGGTTTGACAGTCACGGCCACAACATAGAGCAGCATGAGCACCAAAGGGGGGGTAAGGGGACCCCGTCATACAAACAGGTAGTGGTGGACAGAGGGAAAGGGCCAAGAGGCATAGTTTTCAAGACACTAGTGACATGAACCTCGGGATCAGACCCAGGGAAGCGTCAAGAAAGAAGCCAGGACAAAAATGAGACCACGAGTGAAGACGCTAAGGAAACTCAGAATGAGACGCAAGAGACTGCAAATGCCAATGGGACAGAAGGGCGCAACCCATGCAAGCCCAAAACAACAATGATACCCAAGGTAATACTCAACTACACAAACGCAACTCTACAGGGACCAGATGAAGACGCATACGTTCATATGCAAGTTCATGGTGTTATGGCCCACAGAAAGAACTATGTGCAACTGGATCAAATATCATTGGAAGCCAAATGGAGAAGTGGAGCTCCACCTTGTCTCGAAGGGTTTCTTCACAGCAGTCTTCATGAACCTAGAGGACAGGGATAGAGTCTTCGAGGGAGGTCCATACTTCCATGCCTCAGTTGGACTGTACATGCAACCTTGGAAAGAAAATTTCTCCCTAGAAAAAGAAATGTTCAAAAAGGTATCGGTCTGGCTGAGATTCTATTACTTACCCTTAGAATATCGGTTTCCCTCCACCTTTGAATCAATAGGAAGCAAATTGGGGAAATATGTGAAGACCTTAGCAGCAACCCTAAAAGGAAGATACACATCATGCGCAAGAATCTGCATAGAGATGGGCGTTTCTGAAGCACTCCCAGAAGCCACAAGTCTGGAATTCATGGATGAGGAATGGATCCAAAACATAGATTACGAACAAATCCCCTTTAGATGTAGAAGATGCCATGAACATGGCCACTTGATCAAAGAATGCCCTCTTAATAAAAAGCAGGAAGCGACAAACCCCAAAACACAGCAGGATGAGGAAGGGTTTATAACATCGAACCCCAGGAACAGAGCAAATAAAAAGCAAAATAAAACCTCAGGGGGAAATAACCAGGAGACCCGGAATAAAATGGAAGGAAGGGACCAAACAAACAAAGGGACAAAAGATGAAAGTGACTCGAAAAAATTTCAAGAGGTTAGAGACCAAGCAACAAAAGAGCCTATCGATCGGCCAAGCAACACGACAACACAGGGGAGTTGCGCAACCCCGATGGATGGAGAAACAAAATATGACAACATTTCCATGCAAGATGCAGAGGGAGATGCAGAGATGACCCCGAGCGAAGTAGGAACAGAAGACCTTGATCTTAGGGACTTGGTGGAAAGGGAAGGGATAGACCTTCCGAACATATTGGAACAATGGAAAAGGCAGGGAGTCGACAACATACCAACAGAGCAACTTGACCGCATCCAGTACCTGTTTCTCCTACGAGAAGAAGCCAATGCCAGAGGACAAAAATGCACACACGGGGAGATAGGACACCTAGGAGTCAAAGCCGATGAGGGACAACCACAGTTATCACCCAAGCAGACGAGGAGGAAAAAAGGTAGGAAATCAAACAACGTAGCCCTACAGGATCTGGGAGTGCTACTGATAAATTTGGGTAAGATCAAGAAACTCTTTCCCCACTCCCCCCCACATGTTTAAATGAAGGTCATAACTTGGAATATAAGAGGCCTAAACATCCCAAGAAAGAAAAGAATCCTTAGGAATAAACTAAAGCAGGAACAACCGGATGTATGTTTCATTCAAGAGATGAAATGCACTATGGACAGAATGGAGGAAATTAGTAAACAACACTGGCGCAAGTACAAGATGGTAGCCATCGAATACCACCAAAGGTTAGGCGGCATTCTCACTTTTTGGAACCCACAAATTCAAAATCCAATACCAGTCGAAGCAACCAGGTACACCCTAACGGTACACATGCAAATCATTGGAAACAGAGAGGATATTCTTTGCACTAATGTGTATGGGCCCCAAGGGCCAAAGGAAAAGAGAGGAATGATCTGAGACCTAGAAGATATAAAAGCCCGATCCACCAACCTCCATTGGATCCTGACAGGGGACTTCAACATCATCACCTCACTTGCGAAGAAGAAAGGTGGTACAAGAATATTGGATCGGGATGCAGAGGAGTTTTCAAAGCTCATCGACAAAGTGAAGCTAGTAGATCTCAAAACTAAGAATGGCCAGTTCACCTGGAACAATAAACAGATGAACCAGTTTCAGGTAGCTACAAGACTCAACAGATTCCTTATATCAGAGTCAATCATTATGCAGGGGCTAACCTTAGATTGCAACATCCTTCCCTGGGGTGGATCTTATCACTGGCCAGTGCAACTAGAAGCAGGCTTCCAAACAACACCAAAGAATAGACCCTTCAGATTCGAGAAATTCTGGATTGATCACCCGACTTTCAAGGAAAGAATCAAACATTGGTGGCGGGAGGAGCAACTGGAGAAATGGACAAGGATGTTCAAACTTCATAAGAAACTTAAGTACATCAAAAACAAGCTCAAAGAGTGGAACAGGGATACCTTCAATAATATAAACAAAGAGAAAAACAACATAGAAGAAAAAATGAAAAAACTCCAAGAAACTTGCATACGGGAAGGTTATATTGAGGACAGGAAAAGGGAAGAGATCCAAATGACCCAAGATTGGGAGGCGCGATGCCAGCAGGAAGAAACACTATGGTGTCAAAAGTCCCGCATCCGATGGCTAAAGGAGGGAGAGCATAACACCAAGTTTTTCCATAGAACAACCATGGCCAGAAGAAACCACAAAAAAATCTTGAAGATCAAGGACCAGGATGGAATCGAGTGTGAGTCACATCAGGATATTGAAACCACTCTGGTCAAACACTTCCACGGAATAGCCCAGGAACCTCACCAAGACATATTAGAGGCCATTCAAAGGATAACCCAGCATATTCCACGCCTGGTCATAGAGGAACAAAACATCTCCCTAAATAAACCTATTATCACGGAAGAAGTTGACTAGGCTCTCTAGGAAATGCCCAATGGGAAAGCACCAAGTCCATATGGCTTCACAATGGAGTTCTTCAAATCCTGCTGGGAAACCATCAAACATGATGTTTACAAGGTATTAGAAGACTCTAGAAGGTACACCTCCATCCTTAAATCCCTAAATGCCACAATGATCACACTAATACCCAAATAAAATGAAGCCAAAACCCCTGATCGGTACAGACCTATAGTGCTATGCAATGTGGTTTACAAGATAATCTCCAAAGTCATATAAAATAGACTGAAACCCCTCCTACCTTCACTGATCTTGCAAGAACATGCAGGATTTTTGGAAGGAAGACAAATAATGGACAACATCATCCAGGCCCATGAGATCATTCACACCTTGAAGCTTCAAAAGAGGGGGGGAATGATAATACAACTGGACCTAGCAAAATCTTATGATAAAATTAGATGGAACTATATGGTTAAGACTTTGGAAGCCTTTGGTTTCACCCAGCACTAGATCAACTAGATTTTCAGTCTCGTATCCACAACAAGATACTTGCTACTAATCAATGGAGCCCCGGCCAAACCGTTCTGTCCCGCGAGAGGTATCATACAAGGAGACCCATTGTCCCCCTTCCTGTTCATTCTGATGATGGAAGGCCTCAGCCGAAGCATAAAGAGCACAACCGCAACTGGGGAAATAACAGGGCTCAAACCCTTCGAAAACTTCCCTACTTGAACACACCAACAGTTTGTGGATGATACCTTACTCCACGGCATACCCACGGTCAAGGAATCTAAAGCCTACAAATGAATCCTAGAAGATTTTGGTGAAGCCTCAGGTGCTAAGATCAACCACTCCAAGTCGATGATATTCTTCTTCAATACCAATCCAGCTATCCAAAGGAATTTGACCAACATTCTAGGCTTTGAATGAAAAACAATCCCATCCAAGTATTTGGGGGTTCGATTGATAAACAAAGTGTACAAAATATCAACTTGGGAAGGAGTAATAAATAGGTTATAGGAGCGGGTAAAAAATTGGACGTATAGATCCCTCAATCTAGCAGTCAAACCGATCCTAACCAAGTCTGTTTTACAAGCAATCCCAACCTTTATGATGTCCATCTTCCCCACTCCACAGGGGATCCTACAGAAAATAAGATCCATCTAGAGGGACTTCCTATGGAAAGGCACGGAAACGAAGAAAAAATGGGCCTTGGTGGCTTGGGAGAAAGCCTGCAGGCCAAAAATCAAAGGAGGCATGGGGCTACAAGACCCACAAATGACCAATAACGCATATGGAGCGAAAATCTAGTGGTGCTAGGTCAAAGAAACTACTACACCTTGGGTAAACCTATGGAAGGAAAAGTATGCCCCGTACATTCACGATCAGGACAGAATCTGCTTCAGAGGAACCAGAGAAGGGTCAGCCATATGGAACCTAGCCTGGCGCAACAAAGCATGGATTCAGACACACAGCTTCTAGGAAATCAGGAATGACGGAACAACCAGATTCTGGGAGGACGCTTGGTAACAGGAACCGAGGAAGGAGAACCCAGACAGAGGGATACTCCAACAGGAGCTAATCACGCAAGGTAAAATCAACGTCTACCAATACTGGAAACAGGAAATGGACAGCAACAAATGGAGAATCTGGGACAAGATTATTCATCATAACAACGATACGCCAGCAACAACAGTAAAAGAGGTGGAGGAGGAACTAGGAAGACGGAAAATAACAGTCACGGAAGGAGAGGACCAGTTGAGGTGGGGACAAAAGGATGGAGGGGAATTCAACCTGAAAGAAGTCTGACACTATATGGCGAACCTAGACCAAGAAGACCCAGCGCAACACTGGGATAATCTTTGGAACAGCCCCCAATGGCCAAAAATAAAAAATTTCCAATGGCTAATACTACACAACCGCATTCTAACTTGGGATAACCTAAGGAAAAGGGGATTCATAGGTCCATCAAGATGTCATCTTTTTCAAGCCAAGGAAGAAACAAAAAACCACCTCCTCGATGAATGTGCCTACACTGCAGAACTTTGGGACTGGGCGGAAAGTATCTTCCGCCAGTCTGACAAGATCCGAGGTAACATTGTCGCAACCATCAATATCTAGAAAGATAACTACAACAAACAAGAAGAGGTGAACCTATGTTGGATCCTCACCCCAGGAATGATCATATGGTTGATATGGAAGGAAAGGAACCGACGCATTTTCAGAAACCAAAGTTGGCCCGAAGGGAAGATCAAGGAAACAATAATCTCACGATACGAGAAACGGTGCAGAGCCGCAACTGCCAGGTAGGTAGAGCGCAACCCACTGATCAGGATTCCCGAGTTCTAGATATCTTCCATCTGAACGGTGGATGCAACCCCAATTAATGCAGATGGTCACCGCAACTCCAAGTAGGTGAGCGCATTTGGAAACTGCCACATTTAGGCTCCCTCAAGTTGAATTTCAACGGGGTGGCGAAAGGCAAACCAGGGAGAACAGGTTTGGGAGGAGTAATCAGGGATAGTAAAGGAAACATCATCCAGTTGTATGTTGGAATTATGGGCAACTCAACCAACGATGCCACGGAATTCAGAGCCCTGGAGACTGGCCTAGAGATTCTAAGTCGGGAGGGGATGACAAACACCATAGTGGAAGGAGATTTCGCGTTGGTTATAAACATAGTAAGAAAACTCCAAAATGGTACCAGAATGGGCAAAATCCAGAGGCACTGGCGATTGGCCCACCTACTGCAAAAAATCTAGGAGCACTTGCGGACAGAGATCACTGTGGAGTTGCGTTGGGTTCGGAGGTCAGCAAATGGACTGGCGGATAGAATAGCGAATGAGGGGGTCGATAACGAAGGTCCAGAACTAGAAACAATATGGAGCAACATCCCACAAGGTCAATTTCGAGCAGATTGCACCCAACTTGTGGAAAAAGACTGGGACAACAGTAGTAGTACAGAATATTACAGCACGAATGGAGGTGCAGCAGGCACTAAAGGGCACATAGGTTCCAGGCAGAATCCGATTGCCCACCAATCAAACAAGGCTACAAATGTAGACATAGATCACACATCAGGCGAAAGCACCGCACCACGGTCCTGTCAATAGAAAGAAGTACAAAGGCTACCCGTGGGAAAGAAGAATAGATAACCCGCAAGCGGCGAAGCACGAAGGACGGAAGGGTTCACCAGGGCCAAATCTGGGCACACCTCACCCAAGTACCGTTTTGGGATGGGGAAATGAACGGCGTACAACGCGCAGGGCAAAGCATTAGCGCAGGGATTACGGCAAGGTCATCAAGTGCACATGCTCTGGAACAGAGGATACTGATCAGAAGGACCACCTTGATGAGCAAGCCATGATTGCAAGGACGGGACCTCAGCCAGGTTGGCTCCATAAAAGAAGGTATAACATAAAGAACCACAGACCAGAGAAAAGAAATTACAGGGGCCACCTTACATACCAGAAAGAGGTGAAGTGGAACAAGGGAAGAACCCAACGTAAAAACTACCACCTGGAAGCGAAGATGGGATGCATGAAGAAAACTAGCAGTAAGAGAGGCCCCCGGGGGACTGAACCTCCGCAAAACACCCGTAGGATGACAAGAATCGAACAGGTGGCCAGGGAAGCAAAGAGTACATTCCTCAATAAGGTAGACATAAAGGGGAAGATGATCATCAAAAGATGGGAGAGATAAATCAACAATGCTTGCAAGGGAAAATCCTAGAAAAAACTAACTCAGGAAGCGGGGGGGATAAGGGACCCCGGAGACACACAGCCCAGAACAACTCTCTACCACAGGACGGTGGAGGAAGCTTGGAGAACAAAAATGTTGATAGGTAAGATGTGTGCAGACCGAAGGGAGACCAACAGGACAGAAACCAAAGAACAGAAGAAGTTTCTTACAGGTATTTTGAACCGCCTCAACAACCTGGAGGCGGGGGAAAAAAGACTTGTGGAAGACCAGAGAATCTAGCAGGAAAAATTGGAGCGGATGGCAGGGCAATTCTAGCTCTATTTACGCTATGTCCACCATATAGACATTACTCCAGTCGACATAAATGGAACCCCAGCATGCATCAGAACAATACGCCTGGTGGAGCAAAGGGAGGAGAACGAGACAAGGCAGGAAGGAGATGAAGAGCACCCCATCAATATGGACTAGCACAGGATGAGCCCTGGTCAAGTCTCTCAATGTAGGAGCTAATCCCACTATGCTTATGCTTTTTCTGTTTTTGTTATGCTGGCATTTTTCAAACTGGATTACGGAGGTTTGGGTTGATTTCCCATGGTGGTGACCTAGGCCTACCCTGCTATATTAGACATTGCATCCATGGGACCCCAGATCTGGTTTCCATTATGG